>ML311979.1:0-46125 GCA_005239505.1 Nicotiana paniculata | reverse complement strand
ATGCCTTTGATGATAGGTGGTACTCCAGGAATTTGTTCGATGCGATCGTTCTGCTCTTTCATCAGTTTCTGCATGTTTATCAGTAAATTTTGTAATTCTGAGTTATTAGATATACATGGTCTCGTTTCGAGAGATTCATTAGGAGTATCTCCTCTTCCTGAGTTTGCCAACCCAGATTGAGGATTTTCCATGGTGATGGTGTTATTGGGGGGTGGCGTCGGTGGTGTAGGTAATGCTGCCAGTAATCCTCTCGCAAATTCTTGCAAAGCTTGGCTCACATACTCTGCAATCATTTGCTTTACACGATCTTGTTCCACAGTTTGATCACTATCACCATTGTTGTTATTGGATATTTCTGGGGATTGTTCCCTTGAACCATGTGGGGCTCCTGAAGGCGATGGAACTGGGGTTCCACCCCTTTGCTGGTTGTTGTCGTTGGTGTTTGACATAGTTCAGAGGATATCACTTGAAAAGAAAACAAAGATTATCAGAGTCCCGGTAACGGAACCAATTTGTTTAACCATAGAATTAGACCCTTCGACTAAAGCTTATTTTTAAGATGAACACGGGTTACTGATAATCAAGGAAATGGAGAAAAATGAATAACAGACAATATTGCAAAAATATAGAAAAGAGAAGTCAATTATATTCGAGAGTCAGATGCCTTGACAAGCTGTATTCCCCTCCCTTATATAGGGNTGTCTAGATTCATTCTGACCGTGCCTCTCTCCTGTTTTGATCAGGTTGAGTTTTCCGTGGCTGATAAGCTCGAGGGTTTACTGAATCGTGCCTCTTTGTACCATACCTCTTCAAAGAATCACATCCAGCTGTCGCATTTTCCTGTGTCCACGTGACTGGCTGAGTTATAAAAAGCTGGCTTACGTGTGAAACTCTTTTTTACCAATACAAACACCTTGTAATGGATAAAGTTTTATATTTTGAACTTTCTTTATGTCATCTAGAGTTAGAGAATGTAATTGCTTGGCAATTAATATTTTATTTTCGAAATTTTATTTATTGTAATCTTTTTTACGCAATATAAAATGACTTTTAAGAAATGCAACATTATATGCCTTTCTTTTATATTTAACTGTGCTACAAAGTGAATATAAAGAAGGACTTTAGTCTAGCATAAAGCACAATCACAATTAAGCCTAAAATTAACATAGTACATTAAATATTATTTTGGCCAAAACTTCTAGAATTAATCAATTGTTCGAGAGTAATACATCATGAGTAAACCATATAAAATTTTTGTACAAACTATAAGTTAATATAGTTAACAAACATGCCTTTAAAAGTACAGCATGTCGTTTTAATATCTAGGGGAATATAATTCAGCGAGGTTTGGAGACACCAGATAGTTTAAGTAGATAACTGACAAAAAAGTTGTCACGACCCAAATTCAATAATAGGCCGTGATGGGGTCAACTATGCTGCTAGGCAAGACAACACGTGAACCTCCACTTAACTATCCGTTTTAAAATTTTAAAATCAGAAATTTCATAAAATAAATAGAATAAAATCTAGCACTCATAGAAACTTGTGCTTTTCTTTACCATATTTGCGAATATAAATAAATAATAAAGTGAAGTGATAATAATAACATGAAATAAAATAATGAACATCCGCTAGGAACCTCCAAAACCCAGTGTCACAAGAGCATGAGCATCTACTAGAACAACACAACACTACCACAACATCTGTCTAGAATATAAAATAGACAATATATAATAACTGAATAAGGTGGAGACTTAGTGTGCTGCGAATCATAGCGTAGAATGCAGCTCATCATAAATTATCCTTAGCAGTTGTGCCAATGCGACAAGATGACCACCTAATGTACATGCCTCAGCGTATGCACATTCAGTGCAAAGTGTAGCGCGAGTGTGTAAATCAACATGTACCTAGTACGTATCTAGCCTAACCCTGAAACGGTAGTGACGAGGGGTCGATATTAACACTTACTAGTGATCCAATAAATCAAATATAATAAGGTAGAAAAGTATGAAACATGGTAAATAAACAGTGAGAACATATATAGGCAAATAATATGGTCTACAACTGAACAATGAACACAAACTCCTCAATTAACAAGTACCTCTTCAAATGGAATACGTAATGGTCAACACCAAATAATCGGTCACATCAAATCAGGAAACTCATGAGTATGCAGACTCCTTATCAATTATTTCACACGATTCTGCCAAGGCGAGCGGCCCGGTCCCACAAGAGTATTTCATAGAACTGCCAAAGTTAAGGACCTGATCTCATAAGAATGTGATACATAATCATGCTGAGGCGAACAACTTGATTCTATAAGAATATGATACACGATATTGCCGAGGCGAACGACCCGATCCATAAGAATATGTTACTCTGCCGAGGCAAACGCCCCGATATCATAAAAATATTTTACTATGCCGAGGTGAATGGCCCGATCCCATAGGAGTGTGTTACATGATACCGCTGAGGCAAATGACCCGATCCCATAAGAGTATTGCTGAGGCGTTCAGCTCGATCCCATTAGAATATGAAACTTTGACGGGTCACTGACCCCACTCATGAATATACGTGTGAGTTATAAAATTCAAGAAAAACTATCGGACGAATACGCACAACGCGGAAGAAATCCGTAAAGAAAAGTACAATCACGACTAATCAAGTAGCTCGTCAAGTATCTAAAATAGCAAGTCTGATACTCTAGGCAAGTCTAGTCTCAAGCTAAATGTAAGTTAAATCATTTAAACAAGCAAGAATAACTCAAATTGTATTATTAAAGCATGCTGTGAGTCTAAGTCTATCCAGACATAATCAGGAATTTTAGCATACGTACGGAAACTCGTCACCTCTTACATGGTATCTCCCACAACATGTAGCACATAATAAATATGACTCATACAAGGTAAATTTCCCCTCACAAGGTTAGAAAGGATATTTACCTCGATCTGAAAATCGATAACACGCTCCAACGCCTCTCTAACTCCTCAAACATATGCCAAAAGATCCAAAAATAATCAAATAACATGCAAACCAATCAAAATATACTCCAATACTCGTAATTTAACAACTTATAACAATTCCCAACTCCGCTCGAAAAGTCAACATAGTCAACCCTCGGGCCCACATGCCCGAATTCTGAAAATTATTGAAAATAAATATTACCTTTAACTAATATAGTATATATCCAGAAAATTTTCCAATTTCATCCATAAATTGACACTCAAATCAAGGATTTACCATTTCTCAACTTTGAGGATCAAAACCCCAAATTTTACAATCCAAACACGGATAAAAATGATAATCAACATAAAATAATCACGGGAAAATATCAAGGTCAGATATTTTCCCCCTTGTTGATACGAGAACACGCCGTGAAATCACCTCAAAAGGAGCTCTAGAACTCAAGATATGCTCAAAATATATAAGTGCTCGAACTGTCCATTTAAAACACTGCCCAACTGATATTTGTTCTTCGTGGGACACCTTCGCATTCACAAAAAACAAATTTTGAGTTGACCGGTCAACCCAGAAATCCTTCTTCACGTTTGTGGAACCTCTCTCTCGTTCGCGAAGAACAAAGGTTTGCACCAGAAACCAACAATCATTCCCGACACGGAAATGGGCATAACTCTCATACGACCTTGAAATTCGACGATTCTTGTTGCTATGGTTCCGAAATCACGATACGGATATAATGATTCAATATAATAATAAACCAAAGGTTTTTTATCTATATATTACCCTTTATACCCAAAGAAACGACGTCGAAACATCAACTAAGAGCGCGACTCAAACCAAACACATCTGAAACACACTCGAGGCCCCGCGACCCCGTCCAATCACACGAACCAGTCCCAAAACATAACACGAACCTGTCAAAACCTCAAATCACACCAAATAACTTCAAAACCATGAAGCGCACATCAATTCAAGCCTAATGAATAAATGAACTTTTAAACTTTTAAAACTCATGCCGAACCATACCAAATCAACCCGGAATGACCTCAAATTTTCCGGCGACTCCCAAATGATAAAACGAACCTATACTAATTACCAACCATATTTGAGATCGCATACCAACAAAGTCACTTCTTGGTCAAACTTATTGACCTTCTAAACCTTCAATCTTCCAACTTTCACCAAAAAATATCAAATCAATCTACGAACCTCCAAATCCAAATCCGGTCATACGCCTAAGTCCATAATCATTATTCAGACCCAACCGAACCGTCAAAACTCCGATCCGAGGTCTTTTACTCAAAAGTCAAACCTTGGTCAACTCTTCCAACTTAAAGCTTCCGAATTGAGAATTATTTTTCCAAACCAACTTTGATCTTCCCGAAAATCTAATCTGCCTACACGTGCAAGTCATAATACATGAAGTGAAGCTACTAAATGTCTCAAACCGTCGAACGACATGCTAGATCTCAAAACGACCGGTCGGGTCGTTACATTCTCCCTCACTTAAATATATGTTCGTCCTCGAACGTGCCAAGAACCTTTCCAGAGTTGCCCAAAATCACTGTTTAACACCTCATGCACCTACTCGTGCCACCAAACCCTATATGAGCACATTATCTTAAGCCAGACTGAAGAATTTTCCTGCTACCTTAGCCCACATGCCTTAGAACCAAATTCCAACATCCAGAGTTCTCTACCAGGTTTGATTCTAACATAGACGCGCCTTATCAATCTCAACACGTTGTATCGAAACATGAGCATGCACCTATTCTGAATTCACGCAATGTACCACATAATTCGTATGCTCATAATAACATCCTCCAACCATAGTAGCTGCAAATTAACGAACCTGATTTTTGTAGTATACCTCATAGCGCATATAAGACCTGTTCCAAGACTCACAATACTACAACGATGAAAGAGATGTGTAGAAACTCATAGAACCTGCAAATCAATAACTCATGGAATCTTTCAGCTTGAAAAGAACCATTGCCTCACTCTGAACTGATTAGTGATATTTTCCCACTAATATACATTATATAAATCAGAGTGCGCTGATTTCAGGTGCAACAACCTCATCTCACCCAGTACAAGTTGCTCAAGCAATAAGGCACCTCTAACACCGTTTAAAATCTTAGTACGACGCCATCAATGCGCCTACAAGCTAAAACTCGAATATGACCAATAAGGAAAAAAGAACTCTGGAAAAGAACTACCCAACCCGCATAAACTTCAAATCAACCAGACAAACAATATGAACTACCACAAGGGTGATAAATAAAACACACAAAATAAGTACAAGGAACCGTACTCAACATCTCATTGTTGCGACGTGCAACCCAATCTACACATCATACCCGTGGCGGCGTGCCACCCGATCCATATGTAACAATTGATAAGGAAATACTCGTCAAGCCATAATGTTCACGCCCACGAAGTGCCGAAATATCGACCACAAGCACACAAAGTGTTGGGAGACAGGTAGCGCCATGCGCTACAAAATGCCAAGCACGACTAAGGTCCAATAAACGAGCTGCATCTTGAGAGCCATCTCACTCACATAACACCACAAACTACATAGGTTCACAACACTCGTGTGAATAATCAAGCCGTCTCACAACCGATATGGCATAAATGAGTAGTACCTCAAATAAACGAAGGCGGAAATCATCCAACACTCCCGAAGACCCATCCATAAGCCATGTTATGCCAAATAAGAATATCTGATCTGGCATAAAATATACATTCACATTAGGACTACCAACGGACCTCAAGCCGATTCTGATCATCCCAAAATGGGCCAATAACCTTCCGAAGATCCACAATGATCCTATTCATGACACATATGATCTACCGTCCAATTCGGAACAAATTTTCATAGTCCGCAACCAAAGAAATAGAGCGTCTCTCCGACATAAACTCTCCCACCAGTGACAGTACTAAAATCTCCATACTTGATTTCCATCTCTATCACATAAATGGATGACACATCACACTTATACAATCATCCCACGGGAGATACTCCCATGACCTTCCGCACCAGGTAGCAAAATCTGCACATCCATGACTACCAACCATACTATTACTGTAATGAAAACCAAGAATCCATAAATCACTACACAATGCCTCTTCCACATAACATCATTCTTAGGCGACACAAAAATAATTCCAACATACTTTGAACATCTGAAATCTCTCCCCAGCTCTTCTGAGCTCGTGACAATCCTATCAAAATTGGATCACAACTTTGATCCTCAAATTCTAATTCCATATCGCTCACTGCACATATCATGCTTCTACGGGAGAGTACAAGAATTTCATCATGGCTCCTGAACCACCAGTAGATTAAGCACTTCATCGGCTAGAACTTTTCATTTTAACTCATTTTAGAAGAAGAATCGCAACACACAACCAAATCCCCATAGCCACAAAATACATATAGCTCAAGTCGTGTTCTAAACCGCCATAACTTTTCCAGGGCTCAGTTACACATAATACAAACCATCAAAATCAAATACCTCCAAATCAATCAAATGACGGAGGCTGTTAATCCCGCACGTACAACCACGAAAACACCTACACCGAAGGAACCGATCATTTCCTTTACCCTGTCGATCCAAACCACTTTTAGGCTGACTCAACTTTTTCCTCTTTCTTCTTGACTTGCCTTCAGAATCAATATCTCTATTCAATCACATAACGGATCCCAATCAACACTCATACCAAGTGACCCAAAGCACAAGGACACCTCATTTTAATAACCATAAGCCATTTCATACCGTCTTCATGCAGTCTACAGTTACTCCATCTAATACACCTGCACTAACTAGATCTTCTGTGAATCTGAAGTTGTTTCTTCCATTTTTCTAACACTGCACCATAGACTCATTGATAACATAGAAATGCTACAAGTACCCTTCACACTCTACTGCAAAACCTAATCCTAATCCACATAACGAACCTGAAAATCCTTAAGCACCAACCTAAATCTCGAATCCACTAGAACCATTATTGAGAGTCGCCCACTCTAGTCCAATCCCAATTATTCAACCACACCACTAGTGCTCCGTGTAGCACATGAGAACTCCAATGAAGCAACCAGTTGAATAATTTCCCTTGTACATCACAACCATCAGTCCCCTGCTCAAATTACTGCTGATGTTTTCTTCCCTTAGTAATAACTAATTCACCAACGTACTAATAACCTAACTACAAAGGCGTATCACCACGTGACCCAATCATAGATGGTAGGATCCCCCACTTAGATTTAAGCCATAATTAGATAAATCCAGAAACCACAATGACTCATCCTCCGCAGTTACCATAAACTCGCATCGTTGCTCAACTAAATTTCTCATAAATGCTCGTTACTAATCATAACACATCCCATATTATTAGACACAATCGCACACTCGACCTCCTGACAGTCGTACCATCTTCTTTAGGTGGTCCAAGCTCACATTGCAGTACATGCATCTCATTGGATAGAAGGCAGAACTCTTTATAGGAACTTCATCAGGAGTCATGCAACCCCTAACCTTCTCACATGAGATAACCCCCCTGTGTAACCTCATACTGACATCCTCCAATGATATATCCATAACCACGTCCATTATTAAATCAGTTGATTCTCCTAGGTCCACACTCATCTGCCAGCTGCAATCTGTTCATCCCATTAGCATCAATTGAAGGTCCAACAATACGTTCCAAAACTCGAAGTCATGTTACATCCCGAAACGATAATCAAGATTACATATTCCTTTATGTTCAAAGTAAAATATCTTCACATTAAAACTTCCTAAGCAACCTAATCAATCTCTTCTGCTGGTACTTGACCTGCTAGCAACACAGCTACCACGAGACATAACCCTCCATGTCCTTCCTTATCCTTAGCTACTACAATACTGTCTCAAATTATAATCCATCTATGTAGCATACGAACTAATAAATTGACACCAACTCTAAGCCTCCATAAAGATCATCTTTCTCAAGCAATCAACATTAGAAACACTGATTCAACCCTGAAGCTGCCACTACAACGACCCGGCCGATCGTTTTGTGAATTAAAGTCCCGTTCGGCGGCATAACATTTTGAACAACTTTGTATTATGTGTTATGACTTGCATGCGTGGTTGAGTTCAATTACCGTATGATTCAGAGTCAATTTGGAAGAAAGATTCTAGTTTTGGAAGCTTAAGCGATAAGAGTTGATCGGAATTTGACTTTTATGTAAACGGATTTGAAATAGTCTTTTTATGATTACAATAGCATATTATGGTGATTTTGGACTTATGCGTGCGTCCTAATTTGGATTTGGAGGTCCGTTGGATAATTTGAATCATTTTGGCGAAGATTGGAAAGCGAAAGTTTTGGACGGTTAAAAGGTTTGACCGGGAGTTGACTTTGTTGATATGGGGATCCGATTGCAATTTCAAGAGTTCTATTAACTTATTTATGTAATTTAGGACTTGCATGCAAAATTTGACGTCATTCCGGGTTGATTTTATATGTTTCAGCACGAGTTTTAGAAGTTGGAAGATTTGAAAGTTCATAAGTTCGATTTGAGGTGTGATTCATAATTTTGATGCTATTTAATATGATTTGAGGCCTTGAGTAGATCAGTTTTGTATTACGGTACTTTTTGGTATGTTCGGATGAGGTCTCGAGTGTCTTGGGTGAGTTACAGATAGGTTTAGGTTGTGTTGCGCTTGTTTTTTAATGCTTCAACGTCGTTTCTTCAAGCATAAATGGTACCACATTAATAAAATGAGCTCCAAATTAAGTTTTTATTGAACCATTAGATATCTATCGTAATTACGGATTCATAGAAAATGGAATCATCGAATTTGGACATCATATGAGGGAGATATGCTCATTTTCGTGTCAGGGAGACTGCTGGTTTCTGGTGTGATCACAATTGCGAACATTTCTATCACAATTGCAATGCCCAGTTTGCAATTGAGAACATTTTTTCGCAAATGCGACCTTTTTCAACCATGTTCTTGTTTGTAATTGTGAAGGATTCTTCGCTTTTGCTAAGGCTCGCAATTGCGAACCCTCGATCGCAAATGCGGAATCTACAACTTGTTTTCAGCTGTATAATTCGGGGTTTTGCTTCATTTTGTGATATTTTTGAACCTTAGGTACGAGAGTGGGCGATTTTGATAAAGTAATTTCATCTACAAATTGTTGGGTAAGTTCCCTTTTTCAATTCCTAAGTATACTTCATGATTTTATTTGAGTTTTAACATCAAAATGGTGAGAATCAAAGTGAAAAATTGGGAAATTTGTAAAAAATTTCAAAAATGAATAATGAGGATTTGGAGGGATATCCATTATCGAAATTTGATAATTTTGGTATGGTTGAACTCATATCGGAATGGGTGTTCGAATTTTGTAAATTTTATCAGGTTTCGAGGTACAGGCCCGAAGGTTGACTTTTCGCTTTTTTTAAAGATCGAAACTTTATTATCCAGAATTGTTTTCTATGAGTTTTATTTATGATTCGAAGTTATTTTGGCTCGATTTGAGCCGTTCGGAGATTGTTTCACTCGAGAAGTTTATTTTAGAGTAACAGTCTAACTTCTTTGAGGTAAGTATCTTGCCTAACTTTGTGTGGGGGAAACTACCCATTTGAATTTGTGTGTTTGGTGCTAATTGTGTCATGTGAAGTCTGTGTACGCGAGGTGACAAGCATGTGCTCGGGCTTATTTGTGGAATGTTGACCTTTTAGGGCTCTTAGATTCTTATGTTCATTAGATATGAAGTTGTTTTGTTACGTTAAGTTCCCCATTTACTAGTTTCACCTCTACGTATCTTTATTGGAATTAATTACTTCATGTTCCACTCTTACTGCATGTTTGACTCTTGTGTGCCTTAAATGAAGTTGTTGCCTCTTCGATTGACATTCCATCCTTTCCTAATTGCTTATCTTTATTTGAAATTATTATTATCTCTTCTGTAATTGCTTATCCTTAATTGAGTCCATGATTACCCGTTTCGTTGCTTATCCTTAAATGTAATTGTACTGCCTCTTTCATGAGTGCTAAATCCTAAATGAAGTTAGTTATCCTTTATCATACTTTCCTTATCCTTATTTAGAATTATCGACTCGTGATATCTCCCTTGTTGTTGAATTACACTTATGTGGAGGTCATTGCTATACAATATCTCTTCTTTGTTGAGCTATTGCTCGGTGGTATCATTATTTTCTGTTGTGCCTTTCCTTTTGAATTCGTTTCTTCTAATTCTTTGAGTTCTGGAATTTCTAAGTTGATTTATTTGTCGTACTCTTGTGTTATTGTCATTGAGATTTCTGTCGTGCGGTTGTTATTCTGATGCACGAGGTTTCTATTGTGCAGTTGTTATTGTGATGCATGGGGTTTCTGTCGTGCCGATGTTATTGTGTTGCATGAGGTTTCTGCCGTGCGGATGTTATTATGTTGCATAAGTTTTCTGCGATGTTATTATTACTATTGATATTTGCATATGCGGCGTGAAAAGGCGGGCTATATATGTGGGTTGCGCATGTGGCGATACAAGATGGGAACATTATTATGCACGTGTGACGAGACAAGACAGATATTTACTTTATTAGTGCGCACGTGATGAGACAAGGTGGGCTATGTCGGATTGATTGTGATGAATTTTGATGGCCGGGGGGCATTGTTATCATTGTTATTCGTGTTGTGGTGTGCCTACTCTGTGTGAGTTATACTGTGTTCATTTCGAGGTGATCGTTCTTATGTGTCGTTCATTGTTTCTATTCTTATTAGTCGGTCTGAACTGTGATAGAACACTAAAACAAGCATACACGTAGTTAAACACCCCTAACAATTCAAGAAAATGTATCTTGATGTTATTGATCATTTCTACACACCCTCATCTGGTTCTATTGGCACGCGTGTCTCCCGTGCAGTTATTGGTTGTAATGAAGGCACAAGATGCCAAGTGTTTAGGGTTCACAAAATGGAACCCATGAATTATGAATATTTTGAGGGTTGGTACCTCGTGAAGATTATTGGATAAAACTTGATGTGAAAGTGATTATTTTCTTCTAGTTTCTACATGTCCTTCTTTTAATTGTACTCACCGGGTTTAAACTGTGTTTAACTTACTCTTCTGTGTTATTTCTTGTGGTGTTCCGCTGTTAATGGTAGTTTCTATTTCCTATGGTAAGTAGTGTATCATTATAGTCATTATGCGTAGTTTGTTGTACTATGTTAGTTATCCACTTATACTTGCTCAGGTTATTTAGTCCAGTGTCTTGACTGTTCCTCGTCACTACTCCACTGAGGTTAGTCTTGATACTTGCTAGGTACTGCTGTGGTATACTTATACTACACTTCTGCATATTTTTGTGCAGATCCAGGTATTTCAGAGTCAGTCGATCGTTAGCTAGCCGTTCGGACTTTGCTGTGGTGACTCAGGGTAAACCTGCTGTTGCGTTCGTAGGCTTCGGAGTCACCTTCGGATTTTGTATTTATACTGTTTATCCATGTTTCGAAACAATTGTATTTAGTGGTTTTTCCTAGCATACTCAGTAGAGCTTATGACTTGTACTACTGGTTTTGGGGAGTGTAAATTGTATAGAGATTTCTATTCCTTATTGTCAGATGTTGGTTAAATATTGTTATTGTTTCAGTGAATGTTAGGCCTACCTAGTCCCTAAGACTAGGTGCCATCACGACCTCTTACGGAGGGAGATTTAGGTTGTGACAGCCATACACCGCCATCTCTAATACCCGCTTCTTAGGTACCATTTCACAAAAAAAACCAATAAAGACCATCACACCGATGAGACTAAATGCGTTCAAACAAAGACGATGATACCACATCACAAACAAGAATTCCACCAAGTTTGAAAATATACAATCTCACTACTCCATCAACCAAAGCCTGAACATCCATAGCTTGATTGCCTCTCTTCCGCTGGAATTAAATGTCGAATATCTAAACCATGAACCGAATAATCCTCATCTCGAGTCATTCACTGCCACAATACATAATTAAACATCCTACCGTTTACACCATCACTTCACCATAACAATGCATGAACATCACAATACAATGTGCATAACCTCGAAATCATAGGCAACTCTAACAATGGGCCGAAACGGCAGAATACCCCTCCACAAGGCGATGATAGTAGTCCGCCTGAATACGCAAGGAAAAATATTCTGCACCATATTTGTAGCATCTTCACAACTCATCGGTGCACAGCTGAAACCAAACTTTCGACATCGCGTGAGAATAAGTAGGAAGGCAATGAAGACATAAGCTTCAATGAAATCAAATCGCATGATAAGGAATCAAGAAAGAAAATATCTCCTAACAACCTAGTAGCCTCTCGAAGATAAGTACAGACGTCTCCGTACCGATCTGCAAGACTCTACTATCCAAATAAACCTAGAGCTCTGATACCAAGCTGTCACGACCCAAATCCATTAATAGATTGTGATGGCGCCCAACTATGTTGCTAGGTAAGCCAACACGTGAACCTCCACTTAACTATCCATTTTAAAATTTAAAATCAGTAATTTCATTAAATAAATAGAATAAAATCTAGCTCTCATAGAAATATGTGCTTTTCTTTACCAAATTTTCAAATATAAATAAATCATAAAGTGAAGTGATAATAATAACGTGAAAATAATGAACATCCGCTAGTAACTCCCAAAACCCGGTGTTACAAGAGCATGATCATCTACTAGAACAATACAACACTACCACAACATCTATTTGGAATATAAAATAGACAAGATATAATAACTGAATCAGATGGAGACTTAGTGCACTACGAATCGTAGCATAGAATGCAGATCCCTATAAGTTCTCCTCAGCAGCTGCGCCAATGCGACAAGATGACCACCTAATGTACATGCCTCAATACCTGTACATTCAGTGCAGAAATATAGCGTGAGTACGTAAATCAATGCGTACCCAGTAAGTATCTAGCCTAACCCCGAAGAGGTAGTGAGAGGGGATGGACATTGACACTTACTAGTGATCCAATAAATCAAATTGATAAGGTAGACAAGTATGCAACATGGTAAGTAAATAGTGAGAACATATATAGGCAAATAATACGGTCTACAACTGAACGGTGAACACAAACTCCTCAATTATCGGATACCTTCTCAAATGGAATACGTACTTGTCAACACCAAATAATCGGTCACATCACAAGTCAAAAAACTCATGAGTATGCGGACTCCTTATCAAGTATTTCGCACGATTCTGCCGAGACGAGTGGCCCGGTCCCATAAGAGTATTTCATATAACTGCCGAGGCAAACAAATAGTTTTAAGAATACGCTTTTTTGATCTGGAAGTGCATTTATTTGGAACTTCCATTTAGAAATTACAAAATTACATATTGTTATAGCTGGATGTGTGCCAATCCCATAAGAGTATTTCATAAAACTACCGAGGTGAACGGCCCGATCCCATAAGGGTGATACAAAATCCTGCCGAGGCGAACGACCCGATCCCATAAGAAGTTACTAAGCCGAGGCAAACAAACCGATCCCATAAGAGTATTGTTGAGGCATTCAACTCGATCCCATTGGAATACGAAACTTTGACGGGTCACTGACCCCACTCATGAATATATGTGTGAGTTATAAAATTTAAGAAAAACTATCGGACGAATACGCACAACGCAGAAGAAATTCCTAAAGAAAACTACAATCACGCCTAATCAAGTAGCTCGTCAAGTATCTAAAATAGCAAGTCCAATACTCTACGCGAGTCTAGTCTCAGGATAAATGTAAATTAAAGCATTTAAATAGGCAAGAATAACTCAAATAGTACAATTAAAGCATGTCGTGAGTGTAAGTCTAGCCGAACATAATTAGGAATTCTAGCATATGCACGGACACTCGTCACCTCTTACGTGCGTAGCTCCTACAATATGTAGCACATAATAAATATAATTCATACGGGGTAAATTTCCTCTCACAAGGCTAGACAAGAGACATACCTCGCTCCAAAATTCCGTAACCGGCTCCAACGCCTCTCTAACTCCTCAAACCGATGCCAAAAGATCCGAAAGTAATCAAATAACGTGTAAACCAATAAAAATATACTCCCATACTTGTAATTTAACAATTTATAACAATTCTCAACCTCGATCGAAAAGACAACATAGTCAACCCTCAGGCTCACGTGTCCGGATTTGGAAAATGATTGAAAATAAATATTACGCTTAACTTATATAGTATATATCCATAAAATCATCCAATTTCATCCATAAATTGACTCTCAAATCAAGGATTTATGATTTCTCAACTTTGGGGCTCAAAACCCTAATTTCTACAATCTAAATAGGAATAAAAATAATAATCATAGAAAATAATCATAGAAAACTATTAAAATAAAGGTCAGATATTTACCCCCTTAACGATACGAGAACAACGCTGTGAAAATTAGGAGTGGGCATAAAATTCGAAAAATCGAATTCCGAACTGAGTCGAACCAAACCGAACCGAATTAATTTGGTTATTTCGCTATTTCAGTTTATTTCGGTACAAAAATTACGGTATTTTCGTAGTTCGGTACAATATACGGTATTGAGTTTTTGATATTTTGGTATTTCGATATACCGAAATAGTTTAGTCCAAGTCCCAACTTTATTTTTATTTTTTAGCCCAATAACCCTAAGCCCACACCCCAAAGGCCAAAACCCCTAATTCCCTAATCCTTTACCCTTAGGCTTAGTCGCTTAGAGGCAGACAAGAATTTTAATATACCCTCACGACTTTGCTTGGTTGATGTGGCGGTCGGTAAGGTTTCGGTCGAACTATGTATATTTGCTACAACTCCGACTCTTTTTCAGTTTGACTAGGAGAAGTCAGAAGCCTGGTATTACATTTGCAGTTATAATTTTGTAAGATGTCTGTATTTCTATTTATGAAATTTTCTTTAACAAACAAAGATCTTCAAAAATTCCTCTACAAAATGGATGGTAAATTTGCATCATCATCATAGACAGACATTTTAAAGAATTTCCATATGAAAGAAGCTCTTTTGATGGGGAGATGTACCGTGAAGCTGCATTTAATCAATCATATCGATGAGCATCACCTCCTTTGTCTTCCTTGTGAGTGTTTTACAGAATGATGACGAATTGGTATAATGAAATGATTTGGAGTATAATAAACAGCATTAGAAATGTGGGAAATAGCAATAGACAAAGGTGGTTGATCTTTAGAGATGTACTGAAGCCGAAATTGAAACTGTACCAAATCGTACCGAACCAAACAAGACAATACCAAATCGTACCGAACTACTTTGGTACGGTATTTGGTATGCATAAATTATATACCGAATATCGAACCTTAATTCATAAATACCGTACCAAAGTACCGAACGCCCACCCATAGCGAAAATCACCTCAAACGGAGCTCTAGAACTCAAGATATGCTCAAAATAATAAAATGCTCAGACTGTCCATTTAAAACATTGCCCAGGTGATTTTTGTTCTTCAACTTCGTATGAAACCTTCACGTCCGCGAAGAACAAATTTTCGCGTTGATCGGTCAACCCAGAAATCCTTTTTTCGCTTTCTCGGAACCTCTCTTGTGTTCGCGAAGAACAAAGGTTCGCACCATAAACCAACAATCATTCCCGATACGATAGGCATAACTCTCTCATACGACCTTAAAATTCAACGATTATTATTGCTATGGTTCTGTAATTACAACACTGATCTAATAATTCAATATAATCATAAATCAAAGGTTTTTTTCTCAATATATTACCCTTTATACACAAAGAAATGACGTTGAAACATCAAATAAGAGCGCGACAAACACATCTGAAACACACTCGAGACACCCGGGACCCTATCCAATCACAAAAATCAGTCCCAAAACATAACACGAACCTACTCAGGCCTCAAATTACACCAAATAACTTCAAAATCATGAATCGCGCATCAATTCAAGCCTAATGAACAAATGAACTTTTAAACTTCTAAAACTCATGCCGAACCATACCAAATCAACCCGGAATGATCTCAAATTTTTCATGAAAGTCCCAAATGATACAATGGACCTATAATAATTTCCAAAACTATATCTTCCAACTTTCGCCAAAAAGCATCAAATCAGCCTACATAACTCCAAATCCAAATCAAATCATACACCTGAGTCCAAAATCATCGTTTGGATCTAAAAAACGTCAAAACTTCAATCCGTGGTTATTTATTCAAAAGTCAAACCTTGGTCAACTCTTCCAATTTAAAGCTTTTGAATTGAGAATTATTCTTCCAAACCAACTCTGATCTTATCAAAAATCTAACCCGACTACACGTGAAAGTCATAATACATTAAGTGAAGCTACTGAATATCTCAAACCGCCGAACGACATGCTAGATCTCAAAACGACCGATTGGGTCGTTGCAAAAGTGATAACTTAGGCGGGTTTTAGGCTAAGTTAAATAGCCACATGTAGTACTACATGACACGTTTATTTTGACAATTAGGAGCATGTAATAGACACACCTCTAAGAATTCAATGAAGGGGTTTTATATGAAGGGCAATATAGTTCGGGGAGGGAGGGGGAAGGTTTCGGGATACCAAATAGTTTAAGTAAAAAAATAACAAAAATTTGATAGTTTAGCGGATTTTAGGGTATTAACTCTTTTATATTACAACTGTGATTCCATTATAATATTTTAAATTTTTTTGCACGTGATTTTATTCTTTCTTGCATGTGATTTCAATAACATTAAAATAAATAGGTGTATTTTTATTTTTATTTTTAGCTAAATATTGTTTTTTATTGATTAACTCAAAATACAAAGAAACAAAGGAGTGTTATCTTCCTGTACCTACTAATTACGGAACAAACTCCATTCTATATATGTAGTAGGATTTCAGAATAAGCTCTCAAAAAGGTTGTTCTATTTGTATTGAGAGGTATAATATTATCCTCTCCAATACGACCTATTCAAATTATGGTACATCAAAAAGAAGAATTCTACACATGTTTCTCTCCAAAACGAAAGAGTTTTGATGCAAGTTGATTCTGAAGGATGGCATTTGTAGTATGTCCATGTTCATTTCACCCCTTGCTTCTCTAGGAAGATGTCGATTCTCGTTAATATATATAAGTTCATCACAGTTCAGTCCCCAAATTGATAGGTAATCTACCACTTTGTTACCTTCTCGATAACAATGTTGAATACTCCATATGTCAAAATTGTGAAGTTGATTCTTGATGTTGTCTATTATATCCCATATGTTCTGTAACGACCCGACCGGTCATTTTGAGCTCTAGCGCGTTGTTCAGCGGTTTGAGGCCATGAGCGGCTTCATTTCAGGCGATACGACTTGTCGGCGTGGTCGGAATTGAATTTTGGGTAGTTTAGAGTCAATTTGGAAAGAAAATTCTCAGTTCAGAAGCCTTAAGTTGGAAGAATCGACTAAGATTGAATTTTTGAGTGAACGACCTCAGAATCAGGATTTGAAGGTTCCAGCAGGTTCGTATGTTGATTTCAGGCTCGGGCGTATGTTCAGATCGAGTTTTGGATGACCCGGGAGCGTTTCGGTGCATATTGTAGAAGTCAGCATTTTAGAAAAAATTTCCTAAGTCTGGGTTGAAGTGCATTTCAGTGATATTGAGGTCCGTTTGGGCTTCCGAGTCTGGGAATAGATCTGTATGGTGATTATGGAGTTAGAAGCGCGATCAGAAGTGAATACGGAGGTCTGTAGGTTATTTTGAAGTCATTTGGCTAAATATGGAAATTTGAACGTTTTTGGAGAAAATCCGACCAGAAGTGGAAATTTTGATATCGGGGTCGGAATATGATTCCGAAAGTTGGAGCAGGTGACTTGTGTGCAAAATTTGGGGTCAATCGGACATGATTTGATATGTTTCCGCATCAAATGTAGAAGTTGGAGGTTTCAAAGTTCATAAAGATTGAATTGTGATGCGGTCCATTGTTTCGATGTTATTTGATGTGATTTGAGGCAGCGAGGAGGTCCACATTATCTTTTGGAACAGGTTGGTGTGATTGGACGGGGTCCCGTGGGCCTCGAGTGGATTTCGGGTGGTTAACAGATCGAATTTGGAGTTGAGAAAGAGCTAAGGTTGCTGGTGTTTGGTGTGACCGCACCTGCGCAACAAGGGTCGCAGGTGCGGCTTTCGCGTCGCAGGTGCGAGGTTAGGCTGGCTTGGCTGGGAGCGCAGGTGCAAGGTTATTTCCGCACCTATGGAAGCACAGATGCGGAAGAGGGAGCGCAGGTACGGAACCCGGTTGGGGAAGAGGAAGCCAAAGGTGCGGAAATCGGGCCTGGGCAGTGTGTATTTTAAAACCGAGATTTTGGTCATTCTTCTCCTATTTTCATTTGGTGTGGCGATTTTGGGGAGCTTCAAGGGGGGATCTTCATCAGGCAACTTTAGGTAAGTGATTTCTTCACATCTTTGAGTTAAATACATGAATTAGATATGGATTAAAGTATGAAATTAGTAGAAATTTGGGATTTTTGAACAAAGACCTAGAATGTGTATTCTTGGATTTTGACCACGAATTTGAGCATGAAAATTAGAGTAAATTATATATTTGAGTTAGTAAGGCTATGGGTAGAATTTATCTTCGAGAAATTTAGGAATCCGGGCATGTGGGCCCGAGGGCGATATTGTTAACTTTTCGAGCGAAATTGGGAATTTATATAAATTAAATCGTTCCAAGTATTAGAGTATATTTTCACTGGTTTGCCCGTTATTTGGATAGTTTTGGGGCGTTGTGCATCAATTTGAGTCGTCAGAGGGGCTTGGATGCCGGTTATGAATCTTCGAAGCGAGGTAAGTCTCCTTTCTAACCTTGTGAGGGGGAATTTTCCCCATAGGTGAACTAAACGAATATGTGCTACTATTTGTGGGGGCTACGTACGCACGAGGTGACGAGAGTCCGTGCGTAGCTACTATTATGTTCATGTCCGGGTAGTCTAGGACCCAAAAGTATATTTTATTTGCCGTATTTGTAATCTTATTGATGAAAATAAAGTGTTTAAACCTTACCACACTTGGTAAAAAAATAGATTTCTGGAAAAGATTTAAATACTATTTTGTGACCTTTAAAAGAGAAATTTGTCATTTACTTGAGTATTTGTTTTTCCCGATGTAGTCGGGTAGACTGTTTGAATGTGCATGAATGTGTGTGACCGCTTCACAATTTATATTCCGCGAGCGGGGTGATTTCTTCCACTAGTCTCATGGGAGCGAAGCGTACGCCACGGCGGGTTAATAGATGCATCTATGGTTCGAGTCGTTCGACCCTTCGGCAGTGCACAATTTACATTTATGTTGGTTCGGGCCGTCCGACCCTCGGCATTGCTTGCGCATGATATTTGCTGCGTATTTGCTGTGATTTTTACATGATTACTGGCCGGGAGATTTTAAATTGTCAACTGAAATGACGAGGATTTAAGAATATTAAATGTGAAAGAAGTTGTGATTTCTGTCGCTACTTGTTAAATTGCTTACGATATTCATGCTTAGTGTCACACTTGATTATATTAATTCGACCTCTAGTAAGTGTCAAAGTCGATCTCTCGTCACTACCTCTTCGAGGTTAGGCGGGATACTTAACTTACTAAGTACACGTTGTTTTCGTATTCATGCTACACTTGTTGTGTTTTTTTATTGCACAGGCACATTCACAGCTAGTGGCCCTGCTTGACGCAGTGATGTGGTTGACGTGGAGACTTAGACGAGCTGCACCTTCCGGAGACGACCCGCAGCCGGCAAAATCTTCCTCAGATGTATTGTATTTTAATTTACCTTCCTTGTCCAGTTTGTATTCCGGACAAGTATTATAGTACATGTATAATTCTTAGAAAATTTGCTCATGCACTTGTGACACCGGGTTCTGGGATAATTATGGGATTTATTCACTATTTAAATTGCTAAAGATTTTATTGTTTACTCAGTGGAAGTTCGCCAATTATTATTCAAGAAAAATGAAAAAAGAATGACTTCGAGAATTTTAAAATAAAAATTTTACTTATTTATTAAGTGTTGGCTTGCCTGACAGTGGGGTCCGGCGCCATCACGATCTTAATGAATTTTGGGTCGTGACATGTTACATATACAGAGGATACCTCTTGCTTAGAATCCAGTTGACTAAGAATTTGGAGTCACATTCGATTTCAAGTTTAGTAATTCCCGTATTCCTCCACCAATCAACTCCAATTTTCAGAGCCAAATCTTCTGCCAAGTTATTAGTCTTGAGTCCTAAGGAGGTTGCATAAGCATAAATCATTCTGCCGTGTTCATCTCTAATANCCCACCCCCCGCCAAGGATTACCTTTAGAGCATCCATCCGAATTTAGTTTAACAAATCCAAGCATGGGAGGATACCATTTTATAGCCATTATAGAGATATGATGTTTAGCACTTTTCAAAAGTTCATAGAATTGATCCCAATTCATAAAAAGGAGCGATCTTAGGAAATTGCTTATGAGAAATCAAAATGAGTTGTTGGTTAATAAACAGAATAATCCTATTAAAAGACATCTTTATATTTTCAAATCTACTATAATATTATTGTTGTTGTTTTGTTGTTGTTGTTGTTTCTTAAAATTTTTCTTGCATATGTTTTATTTGTTGTGGTTTTCATTATAATATTAAAATAAATAAAGCGTGTAATTGTTATTGCTGTTGTTATTTTTTTTATTTAAATATATTTTTATTTTTTTCTTGATGTGATATTCGTTGTAATATTAAAAGAAATGGGAGTATATGTAATGACTCAATCGGTCGTTTTGAGAATTTGCACTTCACCCGATAGTTTGGGGGCACAAGTAGCTCTGTATGATGTATTAGTACTTGTGTACAAATTTTGAGTTCATTCTGAGTTGATTTGATATGTTTCGGCGCCGTTTCTTCAAGCATAAATGATATCATATTGAACAAATGAGCTTCGATTTCTTTATTGATTGAAGCATTAGATTCATATCTTAATTACGGACTCGTAAAAAAAGAATCGTCGAATTTGGACTTCGTATGAGGATTTTATGGTCATTTTACAAAGAATTAGGTTGCCAAATTTTTTATATTAATTACGGTATTGCCACTGACGACGTATTTAAAATATCTGCACTATTTGCAAATATTGAAATCAACATATCTCCTTCATTATAAGGTCAAATTGAGTGATTCAAAAGAGTAACTTGACTAGAATTTCATAAGGAATCCATTAGAGGCATAAAAAGTGAGTTTTGAGATCGTTTGGCACAAGAAACGAGGCAAAAAAATATATAAACAAGGGTTTGTTCATTCTGTCATATTTTGAGTTGGGGAGCTCGTATTTGGACAATTTTGGAGGCGCTTTTCACCATATGGATTGGGGTATGTGTTCTCTACTCGGTTTTGATTATATTTCATGAAGTCATCTTCATTTTTGAGATTTGATTGATGATTTCAAAGTGAAATTGAGAGAGTTAGGACTTGAGTTTTGGAGAGTTTGAGGTGAGGATTTGAGGGGCCAAACGGAGTCTGATTTTGACGAATTTTATATCGTTATACTTGGGAGAGAACGAGGTTTCTAATTCTATCATTTTTTCTGGTTTTGAGATGTGGGCCCGGGGGCCGGGTTTTGGCCGATTTCGGGTTTTTGGCATACCTTGTAGTTTTTATTGTGGAGTTCGTTTCGTTAGACTATGTTGATGGTATTAATATGATTATGGTTAGATTCGGAGCTTTTGGAGATCGAGTCCAGAGACGAGGACATCCTGGAGTAGGATTTTACGCTATTGAGGTAAGTATCTTGCATAACCTTGTGTGGGGGACTTCCCCTTAGGATTTGAGTCCTCTGTGTTAATTGTAGCCCGTGCATGCGAGGTGAGAGTGCGTTCCCGGTCTTATTTGTGAAAAATTTGCCTTTAGGTTTCTTAGGTCCTTATGTTCATTAAGCGGGAAGTTTTCTGATATAATTAGGTTTCATATTTGCTAGTTTTATAACCTCTACATGCTCTATACATGTTGTTAGATTTTCTCTAACTCTTACTTGTTATTTGGCCCTTATTTTCCTTAATTGAAGTGATTTCCTTTCTTAATGTTTTGATACTTCTCAATTGTGAGTTCCTCTATGACTCTGTGCATATATGCTACATGTTAAATTTTTGTGGTTGCCGGTGAAGTTATCACGTGTCTTACCTTCCTTGTTATCCTTGTGAAGGTTGTTGTATTCCTTTGATTTTTTCGTGATTCTCTTGTTGTCGTGTACACATACTCTTGGTGGTAGAAATTCTTGTAATTGAGTTGTTGCTTTGTTGTTGTTGATATAAACTATGTACGGTGGGATCGGGTTACGCGCCACAACAAGAGGAATAAGGGTGATCTGTTGAGGAGGAATAAGGGTGAAATATGATTGTCTGGTGGGATCGGGTTGCACGCCGCAACAAGGAGTAATAAGGGTGGAAAAATGGGATCGGGTTGCACGTCGCAACAAGAGGAATAAGGGTGACATATTGAAGAGTAATAAGGGTGGACTGGTGGGATCGGGTTGCACGCCGCAACAAGGAGTAATAAGGGTGAATGCTCATGTTGTTACCAATTATATATATGTATTATTTACTTTTATTATAATTGTTGAGGAGGAATAAGGGAGGATTGGTGGGATCGAGTTGCACGCCGCAACATATATATATATAACTTACTTTTATTACAATTGCTAAGGAGGAATAAGGGAGGACTGGTGGGATCAGGATGCGTGACACATCAATATATGCGTTCATGTATTCTTTTTTGACTGTGTAGGTTATTCCAATATTTTTGCATTTCATTTAAGGATTGGTTATAGCTGATACTGATAAGACCCCAATTCACTGTCCGAGACCTTGATGATTTGTATTTTGGGTTCCACTGAGTTTTGAGGATCGGGTTACTGACTTTGAGTTATTGACTTGCCGTTGTTCCCTTCAATTCGTTTCCTGAAACTATTACTATGGTGAATTAATTCTCAAAGTAAATTTACTACGTTAAATCATTTTCTCCTGTCTTTCTAAGTTATTAGTACTATAGTGATTTAAAATAAAGGAATTAGTATTACACTACTTTCTGTGACCCTTTTTAAATTTGAACTCGTCATATATATATTTCAATAATTCAAATTCCGATAATTTTTATACTTTATTTCAATTAGTTTTCACTTAAATTTCCTCAACCCGATGAGATTGAATCTTACTTAAAAAGAGTTTCTAGTAAGTTTTAATTTAGTAAATCCTATATTAAAGGCAATAATTTACCCGATGTTGTATTTTATTTGAAAGAGGTATTTTCTTCATTCAAATGAGTTCTGAAAATAACTTCATCTTTTCCTCGCTGATTTCCTACTTAGTTTAGAGACTGTAATTTGCTTTATGGTATATAAATGAGACTCCTTGAACATCTTAATTGTATTGGTTACGGACATTATGTACTGGGTATTACGTGGATTTTATTGTGAAAAGGGAGATGAAAATATGTGGGCACAACGTGCCATGTATGCCAAAGGTTTGGAAATTGAGATTTGTGATATGAGGTACCGAGGATTGAGATGGTCGGGATTGTGTATTAGAAATGATGTGATTGATTGAGTTAACATCGCCTTCTTTATTTGAGTACATTTTTACTTGTCTGTTCCCCAACTATGTTGGTGTTAATTTACTTGGCTATCTTTCGTAACCATCCCTGTTTCCCTTTATTGTCTCTACTGTTTGTAGTTTGATTTCCCCCTGCTATTGACATTTCTTTGCTATCTTTATCTTGATAGTTTATTGTTATTATAATATTCTGTTTAATTTATTTGACCAGTAGGTGTCCTGACTGTTCCTCGTCACTATTCCACCGACATTAGTCTCAATACTTACTGGGCACCGCTGTGATGTGCTCATACTACACTTCTATACAGTTTTGTATAGATCCAAGTATTTGATCGTTAGTAGCTTTGCAGATTGTTGCTGTGGAGACTCATGGTAAACCTGCTGCTGCGATCGCAAGTCTCAGACACCTTCTATTATAATTACTTCCATTGTTTCCTTTTGTTCTGGAACAGTGATGTATTCATTTTGTACAACCACTCATAAAAAGGCTTATGACTTGTACTACTGGTTTTGGGAATTGTGATTATTCAGAGTTACTTAATTTGAAGTTAGTAAATATCAATGTTATTTCTGTTAATATTAGACTTACCTAGTTTAGAGACTAGGTGCCACCATGACTCATTCAGAGGGATTTTTGGGTCGTGACAGTATACTAGTTATGGTTGTTGTAGTATTTTTTTTAAAATCTTTCCTTGCATATGATTTCCACTATAATAAAGCCATTCTTTTTTGAGTTGGTAGAGTAGATGGTAGGTTTATGTATAAATATATACACATCAAGCAATGTGTTTAATTTAATAGCACTGGATCAGGGATGGTGGTAGTTTGTGGTTAGACATGTGGTGGTGGATGGGATAAGGGTTGGTGCTGGGTGGGTGATTGCCACGATTTCAGTTGTGACCATTGCCTATTATTTTGAAAATTGGATTGGGCCGGGTTATCTTTCACTCTATTGGACCAACTTAGTTCTTATTTCAGAATCTATATCAGTAGATCTCAGTAGTAATTATATTAGGTTGAGCCTTATCTTTTATTATCTAACGGTAATGACCTCAATAAGGACTTGTGTCCAATGTGAGTACTAGGTTGTTACCTAGACAGCTGTAGCGTAGCTCGTCCTTCAGTATTTAGCTAGTGTTCTATAGTCTATTGTTCACAAAAAAATCAATCAAATTTATCTTGCTCTTTATTTTTATTTCTTCTTTTACTTGTTAACTCCCTTTGATCCAAATTTTGTAGCTTTAATGCTACATTTGGTATTAGAGCATTGGTATTGGTGCCAATAGTGAACCACTTTTGTGGACCAGCTAGTGATGATGGCTCCTTAAAACTGGCATAGCAAGATTGACACTTTTGGTATCAGCGCACTGGTCTTGGTGACAATGAAACTTTTGGTTGCACGTAGCTGGAGAAGGTTTTAGAGCATGAATAGTTGAAGTCATAACATGATTTAAACTATCTAACGATCCGACCGGTCGTTTCGGGAGTTATAGCTCTGTTTTCCCATTTCTGCTTCTTTTTGTGTTATTAATCTAAATTATAATTTGATATGTCAGGGTAGTTGGTTCGAGTCCCGAGTGAATTGAGACACTTAGTCTCTTTATTAGAAGCTTAAGTTGAAAAGTCAACCGGGTGTTGACTTATGTGTAAACAATTTCAGATCTGAATTTTGATGGTTCCATTAGCTCCGTTAGGTGATTTTGGACTTAGGAGCGCGTCTAGAATGTGATTTGGGGGTCCGTGATGGAATTATGCTTGAAATGGCGGAAGTAGAAAATTTGACGATTTTGGTCGGTAGTGGAAAAATTTAATATCGAGGTTGGAATGGATTTCCGTAAGTTGAGTAGGTTCGTGGTATCATTTGTGACGTGTGTGTAAAATTTGAGGTCATTCAGACGTGGTTTGATAGGTTTCGGCGTCGTATGTGGAATTTGGAAGTTTAGAAGTTCTTAGGCTTGAATCTGAGGATAATTTGGTGTTTTGAGTGATTCGAAGGTTCGAATAATTTTGTATGATGTTATTGGACATGTTGGAATTCTTGGTTGAGGTCTTGAGGGCCTTGGGGTGATTTCGAGTGGTTAACGGAAGGTTTGGAACTTGGAAAATGCAGTTAAAGCTGCTGGTTCTAGTGTCTTCCACACCTGCAAGGTGGGAGCCGCAGGTGTGAGCCCGAAGGAGTGACTAAGGAGTCGCAGATGCGGCCATAGGGTACTTGGGTAGGAACCGCAGGTGCGAAGTTATTCCCCTACCTGTGAGAGTCGTAGATGTGGGCAGGCACGCGCATGTACGAGAGGGGATCCGTAGGTGCAAGGTAGTTTCCACACCTGCGATGATCGCAGATGTGGTCGAGAGGCGCAGAAGCGGTCACAGGGATTTAAAGTGATTTCCACAGAAGCACAGCTTGGCCCGCAGATGCGGAGAAGGGAACGCAGGTGCGGTTTCACTAGGCAGAATGTATAAATAGAGGACTTCGTGATTTTTCCTCATTTCCACCATTTTCAACTCACACTTGGAGATTTTGGGGTGATTTTTGAAGGGGATTCAAGGATATTCACTGAGGTAAGTTACTTGAGCTCTATTATCCTTAGCTCTGGTGTTTTCCCGTTGATTTCTCACCTAATTAGTGGGGGTTTTGAGTGAAATAAGGGGTTAGGGCTTGGGATTTTGGAGGGTGTAATATGGGGATTTGAGGGACCAAATGAGGTAGGATTTTGATAATTTCTTATGTTAGACTCGTGGGTGAACGGGATTTCTGGTTTTGTGACTTTTGTCGAATTTCGGGGCGTGAGCCCGGGGGCCGGGTTTGAGTGAATTTCGGATTTTAGCTCTAATTCAATAGTTTTCTTGTGGGATTGATCCCTTTAGCCTTTATTGATTGTGTTTTATTACTTATGGCTAGATTTGGGACATTTGGAGGCCGAATCGAGAGGCAAGGGCATTGCGAAGTAGGAATTTTCTCGGGTTGAGGTAAGTAACGGTTATAAATTTAGTCCTGAGGGTGTGAATCCCCGGATTTTTGTGTCATGTGACTATTTGGAGGTGATGCACATGCTAGGTGACGGGCGTGTGTGCGTGCATCATTGGGGATTGTGACTTAGTCCGTCCCGTAAAAACTGTAAAGTTGACCGACCTGTTGTAGTTGTATGCTCCTTATGTACTTTAGAAAGATTTACTGTAAATCATGCTAGATGCCATGTCTAGGCCTTATGCCAATATTGTTTGGACCCTTAGAGGTCTTTTCTTGTTGTCCTCTCACTATTTTGGTTGATAATCTGTACTCAATCATGTTCATGCATTTTTACATCATAGCTCAGTCTCTATTATTCTATCTAATGCATCATGTCAATGTTGATTGGGCTGATTACTTTGATTTCTGAGAGCCCAAGAGACTGGAAATATTGATGACTGAGTGAGGCCGATGGCCTGATTTGTGAGGACATTTATGGGATCGGGCTGCATGCCGCAACATGTTTCATTGATCCTGCCATGATGGAAATTGATATAGCGCTTGGGCTGAAGGAGCCCCTCCGAAGTCTATACACACCTCCAGTGAGGCAGGTACCTACTAAGTGCGAGTGCCGAGTGCCAAGTGTTGAGTGATTGTGAGGTTAGAGTGATTGGGAGGACTGAGTGATGTTTTCCCGAGGGGCGGTATATGATTTCATCATTTGTGCTCTTAGTTGCTTTGAGTCCTTGTTTGAGAATTGTTGAAAGATAATTTTAATCGATTTACTTGAACTTGATTTAAACAAACAAATTTGACTTAAACTCTGGTTGTAAAGTATGTCGTACTTTACTGAATTTTGTGATATGAACTATACTTGCATCTAGCTCGTCACTACTTCTCAATCTTTATTTACTGTTGTTACTTACTGAGTTGGTGTAATCACGTACTCCTTGCACCTTGTGTGCAAATCCAGGCATTTCTAGCCACGGTAGCGGCTGCTGATATCTCTATGGCTGATCACTGGAGATAGCGAGGTAGCTGCCCGACGATCGCAGCCCTGCTTTCTTCTTCTCTATATTCCCCTTAGTTGTATTTTGGATTTTTCCCAGACTGTGTTAATCTTGTTGTTATCATACCAGTTTGTAGTAGTTGCTCATGACTCAGTGACACCCTGATGTTTTGGGATTTTCTTTCCGCATTTCTAGTTTTGAGTTAAACTCTTGTTTCTTTACTGAATTCTATTATACAAAAAGTCTTTGTCATATCGTTTTAAATGAACTATTGTAGTGTTGTGGAAGTCAGCTGGTCTAGTATCATTGATAGGCACCATCACGACCGCTTTGAGTTTAGGGTCGTGACAGTTTGGCATCCCGGTGCTGCTCCTTTATCTACACTGTCCGTTTCTGATAACCGAGTGAACTAGGTTTAAATAAGATAATAAAGAGAGAGGACGAGTCCTCATCACAACACAACAGCTAATATTTACAAACATTGGCCGGCTAACATGTATGCACTGAGCAAGGAAAATATATCGTGTTATTTTGTGAAGCAAAAAAAAGTCATTTTAGTTAAATGGTCGTATTTCTAAATCAAAAGTAGTTGCATTTTTAAGTCTTCTTACTCAAATGAGAAAGAAAGAAAGAAAAAGCAAAAAAGGTAAAAGAACGATTTCTGAATTCCGCGAGAAGGATTAAAACTCATTGTTTCAAATTTCATACGTACAGAAACTTTTAGAAAATCCCCTAAGTTCATAGAAGCCAAAACCCTCCCAAAAGCTCCTTCCGTTTCTGCAGAATGTACTTACCTTCTGGATTTGGCCAGACAAACTCACTCCTGGAACGTCAAAGGCCGCCAAAGCATTCAATATCTTGTTTATAAGCTCAATACTTTTATAGTACAACTCTGATTCCATTAAAATATTTTAAATTTTCTTGCACGTGATTTTATTTGTTCTTGCATGTGATTTCTATAACATTAAAAGAAATAGGTGTATAATATTGTTGTTGTTGTATTTTTAATTTTTTTACAAATTTTCTTGCACATGTTTTAATTTTTGTGGTTTCCATTATAATATTAAAATAAATAGGCATGTAATCATTATCAGTATTGTTGTTTTTTTTATTTAAATATACTTTTCAATTTTTTTCTTGCATGTAATTTTCGTTGCAGTATTAAAAAATAGGAGTATAATAGTTATGGTTGTTGTTATTTTTTCTTTAATGTAACGGCCCGACCGGTCATTTTGTGTTCTAGGACCCTGTGCCCCTAAATGAGACTTCTTGTAGTTGCTTTACTGATTTATGACTTGCGGGGACGGGTGGTTCGAGGTTTGGAGGAGTTTGTAGAGGTATCGGAACACTTAGTTCCTTAAGGTTGGCCTTAAAGTCCAAGTTTGTCTTCGGTCAATATTTTTGGTAAACGACCTTGGAATCGAGATTCGAAGGTTCATGTAGGTTTGTATGATGATTTCGGACTTGGGCGTGTGTTCGGAACGTGTTTTGGATTACCTGGGAGCGTTCGACGCCAAATAGTGAAATAAGAATTTCCTTATGTTCAAATTGAGGTTTGGAACGTGTTTTTCTGTTATCGAGGTCCAAACGGAATTCCGAGACCGAAAAAAGTTCTGTGATGTCATTTATGACTTGCTCGCAAAATTTGGTGTCATTTCGAGTAGTATAGGTACGTTTCGGCGTGTTGAGAGTATATTCAAGAACTTAAAGTTCTTAGTTTGATCCAATAGGTTTTTGGGGTATGATTTTAGATTTAACGTTGTTTCAGACGTTCCAAAGGCTCGAGCAAGTCCGTATTATGATTTAGGACTTGTTGGTATATTTGGACGGGGTCTCGGGTGGGCCCGGATGCCATTCAGGCATCGCGCGAGGCAAAACCAGCCTTAAAAGACTGCTGGTGCACCGGATCTGGTGCGACCGCACCTGCGAAGGTATAGCCGTGGGTGTGAGACTGCTGGTGCACCAGATCTGGTGCGACCGCACCTGCAAAGGTATAGCCGTGGGTGTGAGACCGCAGGTGCGAGACCGCTTCTGCGGTCCCAGCCTCGCAGGTGCGACTCCAGGGGATGTTGCCCAGTTCCGCAGGTGCAGATTATTTTTCGCAGAAGCGGAGCTGCAGGTGCGATCTCCGCTCCGCAGATGCGACCACTGACCCCTCTCCCTCTTTTCCACAGATGCGAGATTCTCCTCGCAGATGAGAGACCGCAGGTACGGTCCTCGAGCCACAGGTGCGAAAGACCTGTAGGTAGTGAAGTCGTTTTAAATGCGAGACTTAGCCATTTTTGAACCACTTTTCATCATTTTGGACAATTTGGAGAGCTGGTGAAGGAGGGATTCGACCTAGAAATTGTAAGGTACGTAATTCCTACCACGAAGTGAGTTTAATACTTGAATTCTTGGATAGATTAACACCTTAAATTAGTAGAAATCATGGGTTTAGAGCGAAACCTAGGGTTTTGATGAAAATAAAAATTTACCAAGAAATTTGTTACGAAACCATACAAAAACCATATAATATTGATCCTTAGGCTATGGGTAAGTATTTCCTCCGAAAATTTCCGGAATCAGAGCATGTGGACCTGGCGGTGTATTTTAGGATTTTCCAATTTGGGTTAAAATGACCATTTAAGTAGGAGAATTATGGACTTTTGAGCATAGATTGACTTGTTAATGTGATGTTTGGATAGCTTCGGGTGCTTGGGCGGCGAATTTGGAGTTTCGGGCGCGTTCTTGACTCGGAAAGTAGGCTTGACACGAGGTAAGTCTCCTTTCTAACCTCGTAAAAGGGAATCGTCCCCATAGGTGAATATAAATAATTGCATGTCCTTATTTGTGGGGGCTATGACGCACGAAGTGATGAGAGTCCATGCGTAGCTACTATTATGTTATGTCGGGGAGTTTAGGATTCACAAGCATGATGTATGTGTCGTATCTGTAATCTTAAATGTTAACTTAGGTTGCCTAATATCCTTGAATTATTAAGTGAACATCTAGGAGGTTACATTCTGAAATTTATATTATTGAATCCTTCTCTGTAAGTATGTTCTCCACTGAATTCCTGATTTCCTGTTAATTATGTGTATGTATACAGGTACCCGCGTCATGTATGATTCGCGAGCGGGGTTTCCCTACTATTATGTCAACCGCGTTGCATGTTCGATTCGTGAGCGGTGCAATAGATGCATCTATGGTTCGAGTCGTTCAACCCTTCGGCAGTGCACATTATTTTCACGTTGTGTCAACCGTACGTTCACGACATGTTATGTGTTTGTTAGATGTTGGGTGTTCTGTGATTATGTGTCTGTTAAATAACATGAAAAAGGAAAACTAGGTAATTTTTATGCTAGAGAACTTGACACATAAAGGTATTTGTAAAGGATATTTGATGTTCTTGTCTTCATTATTATTCATGATTGCCATCCCTGCTTAGCCTTAATTTAAAACATATTATTTTGACCCTATTAAGTGTCACGTCGACCTCTCTTCACTACTTCTTCAAGATTAGACTGTATACTTACTGGGTACATATTGTTTATGTACTCATGCTACGCTTTGTACTTAATTGTACAGGTTCTGAGGCGGGTGCATCTGGGTATAAGTTCCGAGTTCGTCCCTGATATATACCTGGTCTAGACTCTATGGTGAGCTGCTCCTCTTGACGACCCTCAGTAGTTCTATGGAGCCTTCTTTTGTTATTTCTATCTGTTCCTATCAGACAGTAGGGCAGTCCATTACTTCTTTTATTTTTACTCTACTAGGATGTCTGTAGACTTGTGACACTAGTTCCTGACACACACATTAGTAGACATTTTTTTTGGGATGTAAATATGAAATTATGACTTTTATGACTATTTCTGCTTAAGATTGTCTAAGTTATTCGGTTTTGCCCAACGTGAAAAATCTAAACCAAGTGAGTGTTGGAAATGTTTTGGTAAGTTAAAAGAAACTCACCAGTAGATTGATGTTGGCTTGTCTGACTGCGGTGTTGGGCGTCATAGCGACCTGAATTAGGATTCGGGTTATGACATTTAAATTCTTTATTACATGTGATTTTCGTTATAATAAACCCATTCTTTATTGAGTGGGTACAGCAGATAACAGGATTGTGTTTAAACATTTACGCATTAAACAATATGTTTAATTAAATAATACTAGGGCATAGGTGGTGGTAGTTTGTGGTTAGACAAGTGGTGGTGGTGGTGGATCGAAAAGGGGTTGGTGATGGGTAGGTGATTGCCACGATTTCAACTGTGACCATTGCTTATTTTTTGACTTTTGGATTTGGCCGGGTTGTCTTTCACTCTATTGGTCTAACTTAGTTCTTATTCCAGAACCTATATCTGTAGACCGCATCAGTAATTATATTAGGTTGAGTCTTATCTTTTGTTCACTAATGGTAAAGACGTCAATTAAGGACTAGGTTGTTACCTGGACAACTGTAATGTAGTTCGTCCTTCAGTATTTAGCTAGTGTTCTAGAGAGTATTGTTTATAAAAAGTTCAATCAAATTTATATTGCTCTTTATTTTTATTCTTCTTTTACTCGTTAACTCCCTTTGATCCAAATTTTGTAGGTTTAACGCTACATTTGGTATCAGAGCATTGGTATTTGTGCCAACGGTGAACCACTCTCGTGAACCAGCTGGTGTTGATGGCTCCTTAAAACTGGCATAGCAAGATTGACACTTTTGGTATCAAAGCGTTGGTCTTGGTGCCAATGGCATTTTTGGTTGCACGCACCTGGAAATGGAGCAGGAAAAGTTGAAGCAATAGCAAGATTTGAACTATCATGTGCAGTTGGGCATCCCGGTGCTGCTCTTTTATCTACACTGCTCGTTTCTGATAACCGAGTGAAACTATGTTCCAAGAAGAGAAAGCAAAGAGAGGGCGGGTCCTCATCACAAACAACAACTGACCTTAACCAACATTGGCCTGCTAACATTCATACACTGAGCAAGGAAAATATATCCTGTTATTTTGTGAAGCAAAAAAGAAGTCATTTAAGTTATATGTTCATATTTCTAAATCATAAGTAGTAAGTACAAGTGTTTTAAGTCGGCTTACTCAAATGAGAAAGAAAAAAAAAAGAAAAAAGAATGATTTCTGAAGTCCACAAGAAGGATTAAAAGTCATTGTTTCAAACTTCATACGTACGGAAACTTTTAGAAAATTCCCTAATTTCACAGAAGCCAAAACCCTCCCAAAACCTCCTTCCATTTTTGCAGAATGTACTTACCTTCTGGGTTTAGCTGGACAAACTCCCTCCTGGAACGTCGAAGGTCACCAAAGGATTCAATTTCTTGTTTGTAAGCTCAACGTTTTTATAGTACAACTCTGATTCCATTTACATAATTTAAATTTTCTTGCAGGTGATTTTTATTTTCTTGCATGTGATTTATATAACATTAAAAGAAATAGGTGTATAATACTGTTGTTGTTATATTTTTAGTTTTTTTTTTACAAATTTTCTTGCACATGTTTTATTTTTTGTGGTTTCTATTATAATATTAAAATAATTAGGCGTGTAATCATTACGAGTATTGTTATTTTTTTTATTAAATATAATTTTAATTTTTTTCTTGCATGTGATTTTGCTGCAATATTAAAAAAATAAGGGTATATTAGTTATGATTTTTGTTGTTGTTTTTTTAAAAAAACTTTTATTACATGTGATTTTCGGTATAATAAACTCATTCTTTATTGAGTGGGTAGAGCAGATAGTAGGATTGAGTGAGTATTTTTATTTTTATTTTTTACAAATTTTCTTGCACATATTTTATTTTTTTGTGATTTTCAATATAATATTAAAATAAATAGGCATGTAATCGTTATGAGTATTGTTGTTTTTTTTATTTAAATATACTTTTTTATTTTTTTCTTGCATGTGATTTTCGTTACAGTATTAAAAATTAGAAGTATATTAGTTACTGAGTCTGGGTCACGCGTTGTTCTTCGCGAACGCGGTTGATGGTTGGCGATCGCGTACATTCAGGTAATAAGGAATCGCGATCGCGTGGGCGTTATTGCGGATCACGAAGAGTATATTTGGGCAGCTGAGGATTAGTGAATCGTGATTGCAATGTGGGTCCCGCGATCGCGATGAATAAGGAACTGGGCAGTATATAATTAAACCCTCCGTGATTATTAAACATTTTTACACCATTTTTGAACGTGAAAAGAGCTTTGAGGCGATTTTGAAGAGAGGAAATCATTGTTCTTTATTGAGGTAAAGATTTTGGACCCTAAAACTCCATTATAGGTGATTAAGGAACATATATCAGTGTTTAATTCATGAAAATGAGTAGAAAAGATGGGGTTAGGGCTTGAGATTTTGAGACCTTTAGGGATCGATTTGAGGGGTCAAACATACTCCGATTTTAGCGTTCTTTATATGTGCGGACTCGTGAGATGACGAAGAACAATTTGGTATAAAAATTTTTGAGTTCCGAGACGTGGGCCAGGTGGTCGGGTTTTATGCTAAAATTGGTACTTTTCAATTGGAATTCATTTCTTAAGCATAATTTGATGATAAAAATCTGAACTTGGTAGATTTAGAGCACTCGAAAGTTGATTCGAGAGGCAAGCAGATTGCAGAGTAGCTTTTCGGGCTAGTTTGAGGTAAGTAATGTCTTTAAATTCTGTCCTGAGGGTATGAAACTCCGGACCTTGCATCCTTTCACGGATTTTGGAACGCAAAGAATGGAAATTTGAAAATATATTCCTTTTTAGGCAACAATTGAGTTGCGAACCCGATTTTAAAGCCTATGCTTAATAGTATTGATATATATTTTGATATAATTTGCGCAGCAAGCCATGTTTGGGGCCTAGTGCCGATCTGTTTGGGGGCTGTTTTTACTATTTTCCTCACTTGATATATTATGATTTTCACTCTGTCTTTTCTTGATAATTGTTTTGACACTCAAAGTATTTTGCTATTATTTCTTGAAAAAAATGAAACATTATTTTGGGTCGAGAACCCGGTACAATGATGGCCCGAGTGGTATGTTGAGAGTGTCTGACTGAGTGAGGATGTGGGCCAATATTGTGAGGATATTATGATACGAGAGAGGACGAGGGCCAACATTATGAGTGATTTATGCCATGATGTGGCTGGCCGAGGGCCAATATTGAGTGATTTATGTCATGATGTGGCTTGTTATAGCACTTGGGTTGTACCCCTCCGAAGTCTGTACACACCCCCAGTGAGCGCAGGTACCTACTGAGTGCAAGTGATGCCCGCGGGACTGATACTGAGTGACTGTGAGGTTGCCCGCTGGGCTGATACTGAGTGACTGTGAGGTTGCCCGCTGGGCTGGTACTGAGTGACTGTGAGGTTGCCCGCTGGGCCGATACTAAGTGATGGTGAGGTGCTGAGGGAAATTGTTACGAGAAATGATTATGGCCCGAGGGGCATATTTATGATGATTTTACTGAGTTTTTGACTGTGATTCACTTCATTTTCCAAACTGATTTTACTGAGAGTTTTACTGAGATATATTGAAATTATACTTGTTTCAAATGATTTCTTGAAATTGGTTTTCGAACTTATGTATTTGATGTATACTTTATGGAGACGTGATGTTTTACTGTTTTGTGGATTGGTGTTTTGTGTTGTGTGTTTCGTATTTCTCAGACTGTGATTTATTTTCATTAATACTGAGTTGTCGTACTCATCATTACTCCCTGTGCCTCTGTGCACAGATCAGGTGCACAGATCCAGGTACCGGTTCGGAGCAGTAGTTGTCTTCATTCGTACTCAGCAGCTTACGGGATTTCGAGGTAGCTGTTCAGCGTCCGCAGCTTCTCCATTTCCCTTCCTTTATTAGTATTAGTATTTATTTCATAGACATTGATTAAGACATTAGCAGAGTTAGTTTATTTTCTTAGATGCTCATGATCATTGACTCCAGTCTTGGGAGAGTTGTTTAGACTGTTAGATTATTATGGGGGCGTAAAGACTTAAAGAGATTTTTTAATGTTTTGTTTGCTGCTTATTGTTGATTTTTCAAGTATTATAATAGAACGAATGAGTAATTAGGTGATGGTTGGTTAGCCTAGTTCCACGATAGGTGCCTTCATGACCTGTTAGGATTTGGGGTCGTGACAAGTTGGTATCAGAGCCCTAGGTTATATAGGACTCAACGGTCATGAGCAGGTTCAGTAGAGTCTTGCGGATCGGTGCGGAGACGTCTGTACTTATCTTCGAGAGGCTGCAGAACTTTTAGGAAAAATCTCATTTTCTTGAACTCTTTCGTGCCAATCTATTAGCTCTTGAAATATAAACTCATGGTGTTTCATTCTCTCACAGATGGTGAGGACACGCAATACCGATCAGGGTGACCAGACACCAGCCAGACCCACAAGGGGTCGTGGCCGTGGTGGAATTAGGGGACCAGCCCGTGTAGCAGCCGGGACAGTATCACAGGATCCCTCTATCGTTCAGGATCAGGTTCCCGCCGATGGTGCTCCAACGGAACAGGCTCAGGCACCGGCAGTGCCTATTGTTATTCCGGGTCTTCAGGAGACCCTGGCTCAGATATTGATGGTGTGTACTGTCACACTCCTTTTTCACTACCCCGATTAATGAAGGGGTAATAAGGGAGTTTTTCCAATTAAAGTGACATTATTCGGATTTGGGATTTATTTTAATTTTCAGAGTCGCCACCCGGATTTTTGACGATGCTCCGGGACACCGTTTTTTTTTTTAAAATCCCAAATCGAGGAAATTTTGACTCTGCTTTGATTTGTCTGCGACTAGAAATCCGAGTAAGAAATTCTGTTAACCCAGGAGAAAGTGTTAGGCATTCCCGAGTTCCGAGGTTCTAGCACGGTCTCTTACTATTAATATTTGGCCTAAATTATCTGATTGTGCGTTTTTTCCTATTGTGCATTTAACCTCTTTAAAAATTAGCCGGTTTTGATAAGTATGGATTTATCTTGAAAACAAGTCACGAGAACGTGCACTTGTTATGCTTTTGAACGTATTACAATTAGGCCACATGAAATGCACCCGTAATCGCAACACTTAATTTTATTATGATTTGAAGTTTGAAGATGGGGACATGAGTTGTCGAACCCGAGTGTAGCTTACGTAATCAAGACTATTGGTCATGACAGTTTATAGTGACTATTTGAGGCAATATTCGATTATTCCTTATATTTTCTATTTTTGAAAGAGCATTTTAGTTTTAAGATCAATTAGGACGTTTATAGATTTATCTTAAACAAATCACGATGACGTGCACTTGTTATTTTTAAGCACATGAAAACATGTCACATGAAATGCACTCGTGGTTGCTATGTGCATTTTTATTAGTTGTTTGGAGTTTGAGAGTCGGGGGCATAAGTTGCCACTCCCGAGTGTAGTTTAGGGTAATTTTGAGGTAATGATCAATTTTTGTCTAATTTCAAACTAAAGGTATTCATTCTACCTAAGGATTGCCTAAAATAATGTCCAATAGACTAAAGATAACATGTTTCGGGCTATGGCCATATTTTAGCCCCAAATTATTTCAAATCTTTTGGCCAATCCTAATTGTGTCTGATTAACAAGAAGGGATACATATAATTTGAACTAACATCACTAGGGATAAGCATAATAGGAACGTTTGCACAAAATATAACCAGAATCTACGTTTTAGTGTTATTTTCAGTCATCATTTTTTGAAAAAAATTACACTCATATACATTCGAAGATTTGCCAAATTGTGTACAAGTAAATCACCAGATTTTCAAGGATGCAGATTGTCAAAAGTGAATACTTGGTGTTTGAATTTTGTATTCTAGGCCTAATCTATAGTTTCTTTTATCAATCTGAATATGGGAATGTGTCACTGGAATTGAAATTATTTTGTAAAGAATATGTTACATCCTTATGATTTCAGATACTAGGTGCGAAATGAATTAAGCATGATTAACTCTACCTTACATTGATGGTAACTATAATCGTGATAGCCATTTTTCAAATCAACGTGTTTATAAAAATCCTATACATGCCAGCTTAGATATACACTCAACTTCCTACTGTTGTCATGCTATTTTAGAGACAATGATTGGATTATAAATTTACTAATAAAAATAGCCTACTTTTTAGAGGGAAAAAAAACAAACATGAATAGTAAGCAGAATTTTAAATATATACAGTCCAGTCTTTAATTACAATGATTCTGAAAATGAATATAAACTACTGTCATCTAAATACATTTTTCAGAAAAATGGAAAAAACTAAAAAAAAAAAGAAAGAAATTTTTAGCTAATTTGCCTAACTTGAATTCCCTTAAGGCCATACACTTGTGCCTTCCTTTGGAATCTGTAAACACCCCAATTGATTGGGTGTTATGCAACTACCAAAACCAAACTGACCATGGAAAGGTCAATTTTAATTCTTATAATGCTTGTGTTCAAACCATATTACCTGGCAGAATTATTTATGCATTTTCTCAGGGTGAATGTGATCATAAGAGGATCAACTCACCTCTGGACTTGTCATTTTTATACTTGGGACCTTTAGTCCATATTAATTCCATAATTCAAACTCATCTACCCTAGTGCTAACATTAACATAATTCTAAACTATATGGTACTTTAATTATCTAGGCATTTTTAGGGGATGAATTTGACCATTCAAGGGTTCAAATTCCTCACCCTAATGCCCTTCTTAACTACATACTTTATACCCTTTAAAGGGTGAATTTCAGCCATTTATACTGCTGTTTTGTGCCCTATTATGGGATGAATTTGACTATCAATAAGTCAAACTCATCTACCCTAGTGCTAACATTAACATAATTCTAAACTATATGGTACTTTAATTATCTAGGCATTTTTAGGGGATGAATTTGACCATTCAAGGGTTCAAATTCCTCACCCTAATGCCCTTCTTAACTACATCCTTTATACCCTTTTGAGGGGTAAACTTCAGCCAACTAGTGTTTATGCACTACTAAAGGGTGAATTTGATTATCAACAAGTCAAACTCATCTACCCTAGTGCTAATACTAACCTATCTAGAGACTTGCTTGTTGAATCTCTTTATTGACCAAAGAGACTCAATTGAAAGCATATTTTGTGCACTCTTAGGGAAAGAATCTGACTATAAAAATGGCTAGATTAAGTCATCCTAGTGCAACTTGTTCTATTATTTGGAACTATGAATATTAACTAAACGGTCATTAAACAACTGACACCAACCAAAAAAATACCAATATCAAAATAATATTTGTCACACTCACAGGTTCATTATCATGCTAACAAACATCTATAAAACCACATTTACGTACATCAGAAGAAACAACCTTATTTATCTAGAACAGCTAGCTTAAGCAATGAGTAAAAGAAGAGAATTCCAATCCAGCACTTCATTAAGAATAAGAAGAGTTAATACATACTTTTTTAAGAGTAAAACAGCAGAAAATTGGACCTAATAAAGGTCAGATGCTAAAAAAACTGGAGATCAACACAACAACTAATCAGGAAACAAGACTAGCAGTAGAGAAGCCCAGAAAATGAGAGCTTGGAAAACCAGAAATTGAAGCAAGACCAGCAAGAAAAACATATTTCAACCGGATAAACTTTAAAACCCAGAAAAAACCAGTCAGCTATCACCCAAGTTCAAGAATACCAAGACTGAAGAAAACCAGATTTTTCAGATATTTCTATACCTAACTGAGTGTTCTTTCAGTATAGGATTTCTACTGTGTGTGTGTATATGAAATTTCTGTATCCAGATTTTCAACAGGGGCCCAGGTTCAAAAAAAAGTCCAGAATATGTGAAAGGAAAGTCTATTTATAGGGAGCTCAAAGATGGGATATGCTTAAGCATATCCCTTATCCAAAAGGCTGAAAAATAGTACTAATTGTACATAGGGTAGCTGTCAACCTTATCTTTGGGACAACTGCCCCTATTCTAGAACATTCTTACTTATTAAAAGACCCTTTTATCCTTAAAATTCTGATTGCCTAACTACATTACCTAATTTACCCCCTTGGAGTCCCTGAATTTACCATTGGGTAATCAGGGTTAAACTCACTTGGGTTATTACTTGGACTTTGGTTAGTTTACCCTAGTTAGCTTGCTACTTAACTAGGATCATTAGGTATTACCTCTGGTTTAACTTGTTAACTAATTTAGGCTAATTAGCTTAACTTCTTAACCTAAGTTAACTGATTCAATTTGGTTAATTCAACTCGATGACCTAAAACCAGAAACTTGATCAATTATTAAGCTCAGGTTAACTAATTTATTTTAGCTAATTAATCCTAACTAGTTGTCCTGGACATGTTTTAGGACTTAATTAGTTTTTTAAGAGACTATTAGACTAGGTTAATCTATTAAACAAGTGATTATGGGAAATTATTGTTAACTAAATTAGTCTTGATAAGTCTAGGTTAAATCATGACCAAACATTGTTTTAGAACTGAGTTTTAGCCTAATTGGTTGATTAGTTTTCTAATTATTAACTGATTTCAACTTGTTTAGGATTTTTGTTGATTAATGAGAGTTAACTAAGTTGTTAGACTTAGTCAGTTTTCTTGTATTTAAATATGTTTAAGTTTCACTTGAGCCTAGGGGGAATTAGTTTGTTTAAGTTACTTGAATATGCCAATCTAACCTAAGAGTTGAAATTTAAACTATGATTAATTGGAAGTTAACATCTAATTGAGACTAATAACATAGGTAGCAAAATCAAGGCTAACTCAAACGACGACCTCAAACAAAACACGAGCAAAACAACTAATAGAGGCTGTTTTACTTACAAGAAATTCAACATATGTATTCAGGGATTTAATCAATCAATTTTTCATGCTCGTTTATTGACAGAATTCACCAACATAAAGATGTTTGGAAATTAACAGAGAAAGGAAACTAAACAAAAAACCTAAGGTAATCTCGATCATACAAATTACTAAACTTGAACAGTTAAATCATACAAAAATAGTGATAAAAACCTAAGCTAAATTCATTTGGGAGTTTAAACAAAAAAAAACATGAACAGGTAAAAGAAAAAAAAATCAGAAATAGTGATGTAATAAAGGAAAACATTGAGTAAATTACGGCCTATTCATGTTATCGATCAAGAAACAACAGAAAGGAAGTGGGGGATACCAATTTGAGGGGTTTGGATGAACTACGGCGACTAGTCGGAGTTTGGCCGGACTACAGCGACCTCCAAAAGTGACCCTTACTCACATGAATCGACGGCTCTCGTCGAGAACCATTGACTCATGTAAGTTTGAGTCACAGAGTCGCTTGGGATCATCTTCAGCATGTTCTAGGGTTTTGACTGTTTCTCAGATCCATAATTACTCTTACTTGGATGGTTATTTGGGGAAATTGATAGTGGGAGATGATTGAGGGAAGGGTGAGGATCATCTGGTGCGAATTTGGGGTTGATTGGAGAAGCTCCGCCGCCGGAGGCGATTTTCGGCCGGCGGAGGACGGCGGCTAGGGTTTGGTCTCATAGAGAAAATAGAGACGGTGGGGAAAGGGGAGTGTAAGACTTTGAAGTGAACTGGGGTAGGGGGTGTTTGAAATAGTTAAATACTTATTAGAAGGTTAGTTCCGGACCGTAGGATCAAAATAATCCAACGGCTGAGGTGAAAGGAAAGCTAAACGGCGTCGTTTGGGTAGTGTAGGGGCAGGTCGGGTGGGCTATGGGATTTGGGCTGGGTTGTTTGAGTGTATAGAGATAAGGACTGGGCCTGGGTATTTCTTGGCACAGGTCCGAATTAATTCTCTTTTTTAAACTAATCTAAACTACTTAATTAATTTAAACTAATTTAAATTAACTTAAATTAATTTTCGGCTGGTTATGTTGTTGCCTGGGAAAAGGGAGTGATCAACAAGTTATGCTGTTGTTAGAAAAAGAAGAGATCACCAAGTTATGTCGGTGTCTGGAAAGGTCAACAGGTTATGCCATTGCCTGGGGAAGAGATCACTGGGTTATGCCAGTGTCTGGAAATGATCATTAGGTTATGTTGTTGTCAGGAAGATCACCAGGTTATGCCGGTGTCTGGAAAGGTCAACAGGTTATGCTGTTTCCTAGGAAAAAAGAGATCATTGGGTTATGCCAGTGTCAAGAGATGATCCACAGGTTATGTTGTCGTCAGAAGGATCACCAGGTTATGCCGGTGTCTGGAGGATCACTAGGTTATGCCAGTGTCTGAAATTATCAACAGGTTATGCCGTTGTCAGGAAAAGAAGAGATCACCAGGTTATGCCGGTGTCTGGAGGATCACTAGGTTATGCCAGTGTCTGAAATTATCAACAGGTTATGCCGTTGTCAGGAAAAGAAGAGATCACCAGGTTATGCCGGTGTCTGCTTGGGTATGGGACCCTAGGTTGGCATCAATTGAGGACTGGGATATCCTTGGTTGGAATATGTTTGGCTAGGTATTGAGGACCCTATGCTACTTTAGGGTTGCATCATATTCAACTTCATTTCTTCTTCTTCTTTTTTTTTTTTTTTTTTATATGCGGGAAAAATTTGTTGGAGAAAACTTCCCTTTCTTTGGAGTCAATGCTACAGAGCTCCTTCTAGCTCTTGCGTAATTACTTTTGATTGCACCTGCTTTTTGCATGCTTTCTTTTGCACCTGTTTCCTATTTTCAAAGAAAGAACAATTTGTTAGTTTGAAACGGTGGTTGGTTTTGCGGCCTTGATTTTCAACTGCTTGATCTTAGTTCTTTTGATGAAGATCTCAACCACTTTCTTGCTTGTTTGCTTGCTGGGGATTGGGTTTCATCTCTAATTCCGGGGGCCTTGGCTTTCCGGATTTCACCATGGAGATCGGTCACGTGGGACCCAACATTTATTTTGCCTTTGTAGGCTTTTCACTTGCTTTTTCTTTTGGATTTTCAGAGTATTGGGGAGGATTTTTGGCCCCTCAAATTCTGCTGCGACGGTTAGTCATGTGGGACTTAACCTTTCCAACTTTATTTCGCCTTTATTGGCTTTTCATTCCTGACTTTTCTTCCAACTGTAACTTTAGGTCATTTGGAATATTTTGGCTTTTCAAACCTTGCCAAGATGGTTAGCTACGTGGGGCTCAACCTTTAAACTTCAATCGCCTTTATAGGCACTTCAATTTGATTTCCTCCTTTCACGGCTTTGAGTTTGAAGTATCATCCGCTTCATCCAGTCGGGATCGACTCGATGCCCCTAACGAGGCTGGGTGCCTTTTGCATATTAGTCCGTGTCAAATGAGATCCCTGTAAATAAATCTTTCCATCCTTTCTTTGTCTTATTTCTGGAATAGAGTTAGACCGAAAGGGATTGAAAAACAATAAATGACATAACGGGTAATTAACTTAAATGAGAGGTATCCCTTTCGGGGAAAGGAAAGAAGGACTTATCTGGAGTGCACGCGGACTTCAATGAACATGACATGCCCTTTGGACTGGATTCCTGATCCGTGTAAACCGTCTAACTCTTAGAAATTCATCACAACTATTACCTCGAGATTGAGAAACCTTGCCCCGGACTGCTTCCGTGTCAGTGACCCATTATCCTTTTCAATCAGTAGCGCCCTTTGCGGGTTTTCACCAACTAACCTCTCTCATTTCTCTTCTCACCATCACCTTGTAGTGCTCTTTGCGAGTTTTCACTAATAAGACTCTATCATTTTTAATTTCTCTGCTTACCGTCGCCTCACGGTGCCCGTGTGGATTTTCACCAATAAGACTCTCTCATTTTGTTTCTCTCATTTGCTTGCACCAGATTCGACACTGTATCCTCCAACTATAAGCATGTTTACCAATTGATCGGAAGGACTTCAATAGGGTTTTGGTGCAAAGAATTTATTTTGAATTACAACTTTGGAATCCCTCCGGCGAAGTTATCACCAAACATATTACAACATCTGCCCCAGCTTAAACTCTTGGGCAAATGTGGATTTTTATTTTGGTGTGACTGAACCACAGGGAGAGGCTGCCTACATATCCTTTCGGAATCAAGTCGAACGTAGTTCAGGAAACTTTTGTTTTTTTTTTGCATAATTTTTTGTTTCTTTTTTTTTCAACCTCTTTTTTTTTTTCCAATAACACTTTCGGGTTCCAAAGAGGGTAATCAAAGAAGAGTAACTGGCTCAAAGGGTTTGCAAAAGGGTTAATATTGTTTGGGTAGCGAGAATGAAAGCCTTCGTCATCCCAACCGGAGAACATTTGAAAATATATAGAGGATCAAACATAGTACCTTTTGACGGCATCTGCATTGACAGCCGTTTCGGGGTCATTTCTTTCGATGTCCCCCAGGTATAACGCTCATTTTGGTAGCAATTTCCTTATGATGTATGGACCTTTCCAGTTTGGGGCAAATTTTCCTTTCGCTTCTTCGTGGTGCGGGAGGATACGTCTTAAAATGAGTTGCCCTACTTCGAAGTTCCTAGGTCGCACTTTCTTGTTGTAAGCGCAGGCCATTTTTTGCTGTTATAATTGTCCGTAGCACACTGCAACCATTCTTTTCTCATCAATCAGAGTTAATTGCTCCAGTCGGGTCTTGACCCACACATTGTCCTCAATTTCTGCTTCGACAATAATCCGAAGGGAAGAAATTTCGACTTCAGCGGGTATTACTGCCTCAGTGCCATAAACCAATAGCTAAGGGGTAGCTCCAACCGATGTGCGCACGGTCGTGCGATATCCCAACAATGCAAAAGGAAACTTTTCATGCCATTGCCTGGATGTTTGAATCATTTTCTTGAGAATTTTCTTGATGTTTTTGTTTGTTGCTTCAACGGTGCCATTTGCTTTGGGCCGGTAAGGGGTCGAGTTGCGGTGTGTTATCTGGAACTGTTCACATACCTCCCTCATCAAGTTACTGTTTAGATTCGCGGCATTGTCGGTAATGATAGTTTTTGGGATACCAAAACGACAGATGCTATTAGCATGCACGAAATCCACCACCACTTTCTTAGTGACAGCTTTGAACGTGATGGCCTTGACACATTTTGTGAAATAGTCGATAGCAACAAAAATGAATCTGTGCCCGTTTGAGGCCCTTGGATCGATTGGCCCAATGATATCCATTCCCCAAGCAACAAACGACCAAGGTGCCGACATAGGATGCAGTTCTGATGGTGGCGCATGGATTAGGTCACCATGTATTTGACACTTATGGCACTTCCGGACGAAATCAAAACAATCTTTCTCCATGGTCATCCAATAATATCCAGCCCGCAAGATTTTCTTTGCGAGGACGTACCCATTCATGTGGGGACCGCACACTCCTGAATGGACCTCGCCCATGATCCTTTCGGCTTCTTTGGCGTCTACACATCTTAACAGATTCAGATCGGGAGTCTTTTTATAGAGTACTTTCCCACTTAGGAAGAAACTGCTGGCAAGCCTTCGGATGGTTCTCTTTTGGTCTCCATTGGCCTGCTCGGGATATTCTCTTGTCTTCAAAAATCCTTTAATATCATGATACCATGGTTGGACATCGGGTTCTACTTCGACCGTGTTGCAATAACCAATTAACCATGTCTTTCCTTGATTTGGATTTCCAATGGGTCTATGCGAACATTACCCGGATAGGGCAGCATTGCAGCTAGGGTGGACAGCGCATCGGCTAACTCATTATGGCACCGAGGAATATATCTAAACTCGATGACTTTGAATCGCTTACTAAGATTCTCCACATGCTGTCTGTAGGGAAGGAGTTTAACATCTCGAGTTTTCCACTCTCCCTGAGCCTGCTTAATGATCAAATCGGAGTCCCCAATGATCAATAACTCTTCTACATCCATGTCAATGGCCATGTTCATGCCCATTATACAAGCTTCATATTCAGCAGTATTGTTCGTGCAGAAGAAACGGAGGCAGGCCGTGGCAGGGTAGTGTTGTCCTGTGGGTGAAATCAAGATCGCCTCTATCCCAATACCTTTCGCATTGGCTGCTCCGTAGAAGAACATTTTCCAGGTGTCAGCGCCTTCCGAGATTACTTCGACGGAGTTGATTTCGTCATCCGGAAAATAAGTGCTCAAGGGTAGGTATTCATCATCAACCGGATTTTCAGCTAGATGATCGGCCAATGCTTGAGCTTTCATAGTTGTGCGAGTGACATAGATAATATCAAATTCTGTGAGCAAGATTTTCCATTTTTCTAATCTCCAGTGGGCATTGGCTTTTGTAATATGTATTTCAAAGGATCCATCCTCGTGATGAGGTAGGTGGTATAAGCCAATAAATAATGTCGGAGCTTTTGAGCAACCCAAGTTAGAGCGCAACAAGTCCTTTCTAACTGGGAATACTTAGCTNCTTCTTGGTTCTTGGGGGTGGGAGATCCCGGATAGATTTTATCTTTGTTGGGTCCAACTCAATGCTCCGTCGACTGACTATAAATCCCAGTAATTTTCCGGATGGAACTCCGAAAGCGCATTTGGCTGGGTTTAATTTCAAATCATATCTGCGCAGGCGTTCGAAGAATTTCCTCAAATGCTGCGCATGGTCACTTTAGGTTCTGGACTTAATGATCACAACCTCCACGTACACCTCAATCTCCTGATGCATCATGTCGTGAAATATGGCGGCCATGGCCCTCATATAAGTTTCCCCAGTGTTCTTTAAACCAAACGGCATGACCCGGTAACAGTATGTTCCCCAGGGTGTAGTGA
>ML311976.1:66164-89979 GCA_005239505.1 Nicotiana paniculata | reverse complement strand
TATATATATGAAACTTATGATTTTTTTCACTATTTAAACAACAAAAAGATAGACATGAATTTAGAAGATATTATTTCTTAATAACTATTTATACTGATGAATAGACAATGTTCATAAAATATATAATTATTTTTAACAAATGAAAAAGAATACAACGAAATAAAAGATGGAAAATCGTAAAATTATATGAAAGTAACATGTTGGAAGATTAGAAAATGAAAATAACAGAAATGAAAGAGAAGTAGCGTAAAAGAATAATACTAATTTTACTGTGTAATTGCAATTAATTCTCGCCTCCCTTCATATAGACAATTATATGGAATCACAAGAAGTAAAGTTAGAGAAATAAAATATAAATAATGTACAAAGAAAAATATGTTTTAAAATTTCTAAACAAATTAAAATGTAAAAATAAAATAATAGAAACAAAAAGTTACAAAGAAAATAAATTAAAATAAAAATAAAAAGGAAAGAAACTAAAAAGCATCATTGTAATTACACGGTGTAATTACTACTAATTTACCTTCCCTTGAAAATTGTGTAATTACACCCCTCCAATAACATGTAACGACCCGGCCGTTCGTTCCATGAGATCTATCCCGTTTCCCCCATTTCTGCATTTGTTATTTATTTCTAACCTGTTTATGTTGTGTTGGGTTAGTTGATTTGGGTCCGGAGTAGTCATGGTGAGAATTGAGGTATTTAGTCCCCTAAAGTAGCCTAAAAGTTGAGAAAGTCAACTGAGAGTTGACTTATTGGTGAACGACCTCGAAAAATGGATTTTATGGCTCGGATAGCTTCGTTAGGTGATTTGGGACTTAGGAGTGTGTTCGGAATGAAGCTTTGATGTCCGGTGTAGAATTAGGCTTGAATTGGCAAAAATTAGTTTTTGGCGATTTCCGGGCGGCAATGGAAAATAGGCTATCGGGGTCGGAATGGGATTCCGGAAGTTGGAGCAGGTCTGTAATGTCATTTTTGGGTATGTGTGCAAAATTTCAGGTCAATCCCTTCACCCATTTTGAGGTCTAGTGAAGTCTGTAGGTGACATAAGAACCACTTCCAAGTAAGTTTTGTTTCTTTGTCAACAATAGCCCAAGCCAATGGATAAAACTGATTGGCAGAATCTTGACCAACAACCACCAACAACTGACCTTTAGCCTTCCCTTTCAAAAACGTTCCATCCAATCCACTGAAAGGTCTCAAACCACTCTTAAACCCAGACTTCATTGCTTGAAAACAAATATACATCCTTAACAACCTCATTTTTCCTTCTTCAAGAGCATCTTTTGATAAGTTACTTATCACATCACTCCCAGGATTGCTAAGTTTCAATTCATTGGCATAGGAACCAAGCTTATTATATTCATCTGTAAAACTACCTTCAAGTTTCTCCAAAATCATTTTCTTTGCCCTTTTTCACTTAGATTCACTTACATTTACATTAAATGCAGCTTTCAAGCTTGCCCTCATCTCTCTAACCTTAATTTTGGGGTTATCTTTCAAGCATGTTTTAAAGTAAGCAGCTATTGTATTTGCATCAACTCTTTGATTTTCAAATGCAGGTTCACATGTGTGCTCGGGCTCTAAAGTCTTGAATTTAACCCCACCCCCTGAAGAATCCTTAGATATATGGCAAACAAAGGGGCAGTCACCAACACATATGTACCTAAGCCTTGTTGGGTCACTTTTAACTTGTTGCAAGTCATATCCATTTGCAAGAGAATACATGTTGATCATTTTCCTAGCTTCAGGTATATCTTTAAATGTCATTGACTTATCTAACTCTTTATAGTCAGTTAACTTATCATTGATGTCCCACCTCTTTTGTAAAAAAAGTTGCTCCAATCAATCAGAACTTAATTCAGGACAATCATATCCATTTTCCTCACTATCATTATCATTATCACTACAATCACTAGCAGCTTCAACTTCTACTGTGTGTGACTCACTGTGAGTGGCTATATTAGGTATATCAATTGTTGGTTCATACTCTTCTACATGAAACAAATTGATAACATTACACTGGTCACTAACAAAATCCAATAGATTCCTAACCCCAACATCCCTATCTATTTCATAATATCTACCAGCAAGAACCTCTACTATTAATTAATGCACCCATATATACCCAAACTTTGTATCAAATTCAGCAACTAAATCAGCATAAGAGAGCAAATCAGAGTCAAAACCTTTATTGATGTGCACATACTTCTCTTTATACTACGGACGTGGCTTACTAGTCCATTCCCCACCATGATGAAAAACTAACTCAACTAGCACCATCTATAAAAGGCTGCATAGTAATCATGAATAAAGTTATTACAACCTACCAAAGTAAATGCACAAAGAAGTAACAAAGACAAGAGATACTTAAATAATAAATAAACATGTAAGGGAAAGCTTGAATAAACAAAACAGTAGCAGAAAAAAGGGAATAAGGAAAAGGTACAGAGGTAGATGAATAAAGAAACAAAATTGAATTAGGTACTATGATAAAGAAATGGATACAAGCATGTATACGGGGGACCACATAATAATGTATCAAACTTAGAGTCCCACCTCAATAAAATAAGGACAAAATATATATGCAAGAGACCCATATGAGCATCATCTTCAAAGTATATACAGGTGAAACAGGGGACCAAATAACAACAAGTCAACCATTAAAAAATAGCTCAAATCCTTTTTCAGTTAAAAAACCCTAACCGACCCTTCTTTAAAAACAAAAGGGACCATACATACTTGAAATCCTAAACAAGACAAAGTTCTTCTAAAATAAGTACCAAATATCATCAATTCCACCAATATACCCAAACTGACCAACAGAATCAGACAAATAGTTAGGGTATAAAGGTGAAATTCACATGCAAACACAAACAACGACAACAATACAGTCAACGAAAAACCCTAAACGACAAATCATATATCTGAGACAAGAAAAACCCTAAACCACGAAGCATAGTCTAAAAACCCCAACTTTAACATAAAAGAAATACAAACCCTAAGATAAAATTCTTCATTTATAAACAACAAGCATATGAAACTAGTAGAAAAGTTCAGATTTTGGGGAAAATCTTACCTCGGACAGCATTAAACACTGAAAAAAGATGATTTTCTTGAGAACCTTCGACACTCTTCTCTCTCATTTATATCGAATGGATGTAGACCAAATGATCCTCTTTGTTAATTTGGACGGGTCTATCTTATTTATTTAGTGGGAAAATGGGTCACGGGTCATGGGTGGGAGACGGGAATGAAATGGGTGTTGTGGGATTTTAATTAGTGGGACCGCTGACATGGCAGATGACATGGTAGCTGAGTTGGATAAACTTGATGTGGTCAGTCGCCACAGTGTCAAAACGTTAGGGTTAGGGGTATTTTTTCAAACTTTATTAACGGTAGGATCGAGAATGGCCGAAAAGTGTAAAGGGTGGCCCAAGTAACCAATAAACGATAGTAGAGGGATAATTTTGACCTTTTTCCCTTAAATAAATACATCCCCAAAAACATTGTCCACCAATGTGTGTGCTCGGAACTAGTCTCACAAGTATATGGGCATCTAGTAGAATAAATAATAGAATACATCTACTCTACTGTCTGAAATAGAATAGACAGAATAAGCAAAAGAAAAAACTCCAACACGCTGTTGAACGACATCAGGATAAACAGCTCACCATGGAATCTCTACCTATATATCAAGAACGCGCTCCAGACTGGTAACCAAATGCACCTGCCTCATAACCTGACAATTAAGTACAGAAGCGTAGCATGAGTACATAAACATTATGTACCCAGTAAGTATCCAGTCTAATCTCAAAGAGGTAGTGACGAGGGGTCGACTTGACACTTACTAGGGCTAAACAATTTATTTAAATATAAGGCTAACCTTGAATGTCAAGGATAAATGGCAAATAATAACAAGAAATGACAAGTCTTTCCACAACGGAATTCATGTTTCAATTTCTATCATTTTGGTTGATGATTATATCCTAGGGAATTTAAACAGTCAAAAAAATCAAGGTAAAGTGCCAATCAGATAGCATGCATATATAATGTCGAGGACATACAGCCCGATCCAACAAGATAACAAATGTGCGTTGGCGAAGGGTCGAATGGCGCGAACCATAGATGAATTTAGTAACCTGCCTAGGTGTAACAACCCGACCGGTCGTTTTGCTTTATCAGACCCCGTTCCCCTAAATGAAACTTCCCATAGCGGTTTATTGTGATTTATGACTTGCGGGGATGGGTGGTTCGGGATTCCGAAGTGTTTAGAGTGATATAGGAACACTTTGTTCCTTAAGGTTGGCCTTTAAGACCAAGTTTGACTTCGGTCAACATTTTTAGTAAACGACCTCGGAATCAAGTTTCGACGGTTCCTGTAGCTTCGTATGATGATTTCGGACTTGAGCGTATGTTCGGAATGGATTTTGGATGACTCGGGAGCGTTTCGGCGCCCAATATCGAAATAAGAGTTCCTTAAGTTCATATTGTGGTTTGGGATGTGTTTTTGTGTTATCAAGGTCTGAACGGAATTTCGAGATCGGGAATAGTTCCGCTATGTTATTTATGACTTGCTTGCAAAATTTGGTGTCATTCTGAGTAATATAGGTCGGTTCGGCGCATTGGTATCGAATTCAAGAACTTGAGGTTCTTAAGTTTTGATTCTAAGGTTTTTGAGGTATAATTTGAGTTTTTGCGTGGTTTTGAGTGTTTTGAAGGCTCGAGCGAGTCCGTATTATGATTTGATACTTGTTGGTATATTTGGACGGGGGCTGGGGTGGTCTGGGGTGCCTCTCGGGCACCAAACAAGGCAAAAACAATAGCTGAAACAGTTGCTGGTGCACCTGATCTGGTGTGACCGCAGGTGCGGTTGCCCAGTCGCAGATGCGGCACTGCTCCTACGGTCCCAGCCTTGCAGGTGCGGCCCTAGGTGGCTGCCCAGTTCTCACAGATGCGGGCCTTTCCCCGCAGGTGCGGAGCCGCAGGTGCGGACTCATGTCCGCAGGTGCGAGCCCAGGCCCCTTGCCTCTCTTCCGCAGGTGCGAGTCATTTCTCGCAGGTGTGGTCGTCGAGTCGCAGGTGGGGAAACCCCTGTAGGAAGTAAGGTCTTAAAATGCGGTATTTATCCCATTTTCACTCCATTTCTTCAACCATAGAAGATTTTGAGAGCTTGGAAAAGAGTCGCACGACCTAGGTACAAAAAGGTAAGTGAATTCTATCCTAAAGTTAGTTAATTCATGAATTCCTAGGTTAATTTAACTACCTAATTAGTGAAAAATTAATGATTTGGGTAGTAACCTAGGGCTTTCAAGAATTTAGAGAATTACCCGTGAATTTGGCTATGAATTCATACAAAAATCATATATTAACGACCCTTAGGTTATGGGTGAGTGTTTCCTTCTAGAATTTTCGGAATCCGAGCATGCTGGCCTGGGGTTGGATTTTGGGATTTCTTCAAGAATGAAGAATTTGACTAAATAGTAGGAGAATTCCATTCTTTGAGTATAATTTGATATATGTATGTAACATTTTATTAGTTTCGATTCCATGGGTGACGAGTTCGGTGTTTCGGGCTCATTCTTAACCCGGGAGTAGGTTCGACGTGAGGTGAGTCTCCTTTCTAACCTTGTAAGAGGGAATTTTCCCCATAGGTGATTATAAATGGTTGTTTGTCCTTATTTGCGGGGGCTCCGCACGCACGAAGTGACGAGAGCCCGTGCGTAGCTACTATTATGCCTTGTCGGGTAGTTTAGGACTCACAAACATGCTTTATGTGTTGTATCTGTGATCTTGCATATGGTCTAAGTAGTCTATATCCTCGAATCTCATATGTGAAGGCCTAAGAATTTATTCTTTGAAGTTGACATTAAATTCTCATCATATCAACATGTTTCCTGCTAAATTATATGGAATCTCCTGCTAATCATGTATTTATACGGGAACCCGAGTCGCATGAATGATTCGCGAGCGTGATAGCCCTAGTATTATATTAACCCGAGTCGCATGAATGTTTCGCGAGTGGGGTAGTCTTAGTATTATATTGACCGTGTTGCATGTTCGATTCGCGAGCGGGGAAAATAGATGCATCTATGGTTCGGGCCTTTCGACCCTCAACAGTGCACATTTACTTTTCACGTGGTAACAACCATACGTTCATAACCTGTTATATGTTTGGTAATTTATTAGATGCCCTGTAACTGTAACTGTTGATTTTATGAAAGAAAGAAGGTTAAGCAGCTTGTATGCCATGGAAAGGGATAGCGTGAGGGTACTAGAGATTATTATCTGATGCTCATTTCTTTATTACTGTTCATTACTGTTATTATTGATTAGCCTGTATTCATTTCATATTGTCTGACCCTAGTAAGTATCACGTCGACCTCTCGTGACTACTTTTTTGAGGTTAGGCGGGATACTCACTGGGTACATATTTGTTTATGTACTCATGCGACGCTTCTATACTTAATTGTACAGGTTCTGAGGCTGCTGCATCTGGTTATCCGACCGGAGATTGACCCTGGGAGTATATTCTGGACATGACTCCACGGTGAGCTGCTTCCCTTGACGATGCTCAGCAGTACTATGGAGTTATTTTTTGTTTATTTCTGTCAACTTCCTTCAGACAGTAGAACAACTTATTTCATCTTTTGAATATTCTACTAGTTCGCCTGTAGAGTTGTGGCACTAGTTCCTGGGACACATAGTAGACTTTATATTATTTTGAAAATGTATATATTGGTTCATGATCCTTATGGCTACCTTTATTTAAGTTGGCTAATTTATCCGTTTCCACTTAAACATTTTTTTAAGCTAAAAATTTGGTAAGTGTGGGGATGTTTTTATCAATTAAGGGAATTTCACTAGTAACTAAACTTTTGGCTTGCCTGACCCCGGTGTTGGTTGCCATCACGACCTCGGTTAGGATTTTGGGTCATGATAACATGGTATCAGAGCTCTAGGTTCACATAGATCTCACAAGTCACGGGCAAACCTAATAGAGTCTTGCGGATCGATACGGAGACGTATGTATTTATCTTCGGGATGATATAGGGTGTTAGAAAACCTCTCTTTATTAATATTTTATCGTGCAGTTGATGGTTTACTAAAGCTCATTTTTCTATTCTCTCACAGATGGTGAGGATGCGTACATCCGATGTTCCAGACCCGGGAGTGACCGCTAGTCCCATTGTCCGAGGTCGTGGCAGAGGCCGGGGGAGGGCACCGGCCCGAGGTAGGGGACAGGGACGTCCCAGAACTATTCCAGTTGCACCACCAGAGGATCCTACTATAGAGGAGAAGGGGGAGGTGCCCAGAGCAGGTCCTGCTCCAGTGGAATTCATGACGGCGCAAGGCTTCCAGGAGGTCATGGCTCGTATGATGAGATTTATGGATACTATGTCCCAGGCTATTTTATTTCCAGTAGATCCTTCCGCTTCTCAGGCGGGAGGGGGAGTCCAGACCCCTACTGCCCAGGCTGCAAGCTAGACAACAACACTTTATCATACCCCGGGTATACTGCCCGTGGGTGGGGTCCAGCCTTTAGCAGCAGTACCTAAGCCCAGACCAGCTGCAGACGGCGATCCGCAGAAGTTATTGGATAGATGGACTCGATTGCACCCTCCAGTCTTTGGGGGAGAGCGAGGCGAGGATGCCCAGGATTTTATTGACAGGTGCAGGGAGAGACTGCACAACATGAGGATACTACAGTCCCATGGAGTGGACTTCACTACCTTCCAGTTAAAGGGCAGAGCTCGCAGATGGTGGAAATCCTATATTCTCAGTAGGCGGGAGGGGGAGTCCAAACTCCTACTACCCAGGCTTCAGGCCAGACAACATCACTTCATCATACCCCGGGTACACTACCCGTGGGTGGGGTCCAGCCTGTAGTAGTAGCACCTGAGCCCAGACCAGTTGCGGACGGTGATCCGGAGAAGTTGTTGGACAGATGGACTCAATTGCACCCTCCAGTATTTGGGGGTGAGCGAGGTGAGGATGCCCAGGATTTCATTGACAGGTGCAGGGACAGGCTGCACAACATGAGGATACTAGATTCCCATGGAGTGGACTTCACTACGTTCCAGGTAGAGGGAAGAGCTCGCAGATGGTGGCAGTCCTATATTCTCAGCAGGCCAGCAGATTCTCCTCCTATCACTTGGGAGCAGTTCACTCAGATGTTTCTAGACAGGTATATCCCACCCTCTCAGAGGGAAGAGCTGCGGTATCAGTTTGAGCAGCTGGAGCAGGGACAAATGTCAGTGACAAATTATGAGGCCATATTTTCAGAGTTGTCTCGCCATGCACTCATGATACTACCTACCGATGCTGAGAGAGTGCGGAGATTTGTGGTCGGGTTGCATCAAGGCATTAGGGTCAATATTGCCCGAGAGGTGGAGATGGGGACTCCTTATCAGCTGGTAGTGGAGATCGCTGTTAGGATCGAGGGTTATTGGTCGAGGATCAGGGAGCAGGCACAGAAGGATAAGAGAGCCAAATATTTCGGGGATTTCAGAGGTGCCCCAGCTAGGGGCAGAGGTCAGTTTGGTAGGGGTCAGCCTAGCCGGCCCTCATATTCAGCACCCCCACCACCACCTCCTCGTTGTACTCCAGTGAGACCTTATTTCAGTGTTATGCCAGAGGGTTCTCACCGTTCCCCAGTTATCCAGGGTTCTTCAGGGCAGCAAGCCATGCCTCCGGGGAGATATTATGAGTGTGGGGATTCTGGCCATATATTAGGAGGACTTGTCCCAGGTTTTGGGGAAAGGCAGTGCAGTAGGGTTATCAGCCTATGAGTCCAGCACCAGCAGTCAAGCCACCTAGAGGTGGAGGACAGGTCGGCAGGGGTCCTCCTAGAGGTGGAGGCCAATTAGGGGGAGGTAAGTCAGCTCATGTTCACTCTAGCGGAGCTTAGTCTTCCGGTGCTTCAGCTAGATACTATGCTATTTCCGACAGATCAGATGCAGTGGCATCAGACGCCATGATCACATGTATTATTTTGGTATGTGGTATAGAGGCTTCGGTCTTATACGATCCAGGATCCACTTATTCATATGTTTCAACATTATTTTCTCATTTCCTGGATGTTCCTCGTGAGTCCTATGATTCTCCTATATGTGTGTCCACTCCTGTGGGCGATTCTGTGGTGGTATACCGGATCTGTTGGTCTTGTGTGATCACATTCTGTGGATTTAAGACCAGAGCGGACCTTTTATTGCTCGACATGGTTGATTTCGAGGTTATTTTAGTTATGGATTGGCTATCTCCTTATCATGTCGTGCTTGATTTCCATGCCAAGACAATTACTTTAGCCATGCCCAGGCCGCCTAGGCTGGAGTGGAGAGGTTCCTCAATTAGTGCAGCCAGCAAGGTTATTTCATTCCTTAAGGGACATATGGTCGAGAAGGGTTGTCTGGCCTATCTTGCTTATGTGTGGGACACCACCGCCGAGTCTCCGATGATTGATTCAGTGCCAGTTGCTCGAGTGTTTGCTGATGTATTTCCTTCAGACCTTTCAGGCATTCCTCCGGATCGTGATATTGATTTCTGCATTGATGTAGCTCCAGGCACTTAGCCTATTTCGATTCCCCCCTACCGTATGGCTCCAAAGAAGTTGAAGGAGTTGGAGGGGCAGCTTGAGGAGTTATTTCTAAGGGGTTTATCAGACCGAGTGTATCGCCGTGGGGTGGTCCAGTCCTATTTGTGCAGAAGAAGGATGGGTCTATGCGGATGTGTATTGATTACCACCAGTTGAACAAGGTCACCATTAAGAACAAGTATCTTTTGCCGCACATCGATGATTTGTTTGACCAGTTGCAGGGTTCTCAGGTGTTTTCTAAGATTGATTTGAGATCGGGATATCATCAGTTGAGGATTTGGGCCTCAGATGTTCGAAGACTGCTTTTTGTACGAGATATGGCCATTATGAGTTCCTGGTGATGTCCTTTGGCTTGACTAATGCCCCAGCAGCATTTATGGACTTGATGAACAGGGTGTTCAGGCCGTACATTGATTCTTTTGTCATTGTCTTCATTGATGACATTTTGATTTACTCACGTAGCCTGGGGGAGCACGAGCAGCATTTAAGAGTGGTGCTCCATACGTTGCGAGAACATAAGCTATATGCTATGTTCTCCAAGTGTGACTTTTGGTTGGATTTTGTGGTATTCTTGGGACATGTGGTATCCGGAGAGGGTATCAAGGTTGATCCTAAGAAGATCGAGGCAGTTTAGAGTTGGCCACGTCCTACTTCAGCTTCAGAGATAAGGAGTTTCTTGGGTCTAGCAGGCTACTATCGGCGATTTGTGGAGGGATTCACTTCCATTGCATCTCCATTGACTAGATTGACTCAGAAGAATGCCCTGTTCCGATGGTCCAACTAGTGTGAGGCGAGCTTTCATAAGCTCAAGACAGCATTGACCTCAGCACCAATTCTAGATTGCCTTCTAGTTCTGGGATGTATACAGTATATTGTGACGCTTCGCGCGTTGGCTTGGGGTGTCTGTTGATGCAGGAAGGGAGAGTTATTGCTTATGCTTTGCACCAATTGAAGGTTCATGAGAAAAATTATCATGTGCACGATTTGGAGTTGGCGGCGATTGTTCATGCTCTTAAGATTTTGAGGCACTACTTGTATGGGTGTCCTGTGAGGTGCAACACTTGTTCAAACAGAGGGATCTTAATTTGAGGCAGCGCGGGTGGCTTGAGTTGCTGAAGGATTATGACATCACAATTATATATCATCCGGGCAAGGAGAATGTTGTAGAGGATGCTCTGAGCAAGAAGGCGGAGAGTATGGGTAGCTTGGCTTATATTGCAGCAGAGGAGAGACCTCTAGCCTTGGACATTCATTCCTTGGCTAACCGCCTGGTGATATTAGACCTTTCAGAGCCCCGTCGAGTTCTAGCACATGTGGTTTCTCAGTCTTTGTTATTGGGTGAGATTAAGGCTCGGCAGTTTGATGATCCGTGCTTGGCAGAGCTTCGGGAGACAGTGATTCAGGGTGGTGCCAAGGAGGTTACTATTGGCGAGGATGGTGTTCTGAGACTTCAAGGCTATTTTTGTGTTCCTAATGTTGATGGCCTGAGGGAGAGGATTCTATAGGAGGCACACAGTTCTCGGTATTCTATTCATCCTGGTGCTACAAAGATGTATCGTGATGTGAAGCAGAATTACTGGTGGAGGCGGATGAAGAAGGACATTGTGGGGTATGTGGCTAGGTGTCTTAATTTCTAGCAGGTTAAGTGTGAGCACCAGAGGCTAGGAGTCCTACTTCAGCAGATGCCCATTCCTGAGTGGAAGTGGGAGCGCATTACTATGGACTTCGTGGTTGGGTTGCCTCGGACTTCGCGGAAGGTTGACGCAGTTTGGGTCATCGTGGATAGATTGACCAAATCGGCGCACTTCATTCCAGTGGCTACTACTTATACTTCTGAGAGGTTGGCCCAGGTCAACATTCGGGAGATAGTCTGGTTGCACAGGGTACCAGTGTCCATTATATCAAATCGAGGTCCTCAGTTCACCGCGTATTTTTGGAGAGCATTGCATAGTAAGATGGGCACCCAGATAGATCTCAGCATAGCATTTCACCCTCAGACTGATGGTCAGGCAGAGCGTACAGTTCAAATATTGAAGGACATGATCAGGGCTTGTGTGATTGACTTTGGGGGTCAGTGGAACCATTTCTTGCCATTGGCCGAGTTTGCTTATAACAACAGTTCCCAGTCCAGCATTGAGATGGCTCTATTTGACGCTTTGTATGGTCGGCGATGTCGTTCTCCTATCTGGTGGTTTGAGCCTGGCGAGGCTAAGTTATATGGCACCGACTTGGTGAGAGATGCTTTGGAGAAAGTGAAGTTGATTCAGGAGAGGCTCCGCACAGCACAGTCCAGACAGAAGAGTTACGCGGATCAGAAGGCGTGTGATGTATCATTTATGGAGGGAGATAAGGTTCTGTTGAAAGTCTCACCAATGAATGGTATTATGAGGTTTTATAGGTCCTTTCAAGGTATTGAGGCGAGTTGGAGGGGTTGATTATGAGCTTGATTTACCTCCCAGGTTATCAGGAGTTCATCCGGTCTTTCATGTATCCATGCTCCGGAGGTACCACACCGACTTCTCTAACGTGGTGGATTCTAGCACTGTTCAGTTGGATGAGAGGTCGGGCTACGAGGAGGATCCAGTTGCTATAAGTGATAGACAGGATCGCCAGTTGAGATCCAAGAGAGTTTCTGTCGTAAAGGTCCAGTGGAGGGGCCAACCAGTTGAGGAGGGGACCTGGGAGTCCGAGTAGGACATGTGGAGCAGATATCCGCACTTATTCAACACTTCAGATATGATTCTAGACCCGTTCGAGGACTAAAGCTAGTTTAAGAGGTGGAGAATGTAACGACCCGGTCGGTCATTTTGCATTATCGGACCTCGTTCCCCTAAATGAAACTTCTCATAGCGGTTTATTGTGATTTATGACTTTCAGGGACGGGTGGTTCGGGATTCGGAAATGTTTAGAGTGATATAGGAACACTTGGTTCCTTAAGGTTGACCTTTAAGGCCAAGTTTGACTTGGGTCAACATTTTTAGTAAACAACCTCGGAATCGAGTGTCGATGGTTCTGGTAGTTTCGTATGATGATTTTCGACTTGCGCGTATGTTCGGAATGGGTTTTGGATTACCCGGGAGCGTTTCGACGCCCAATATCGAAATAAGAGTTCCTTAAGTTCATATTGTGGTTATGTACGTGTTTTTGTGTTATCGAGGTATGAATGGAATTCTGAGATCGGGAATAGTTTTGCTATGTCATTTATGACTTTCTTGAAACATTTGGTGTCATTCCGAGTAGTTAAGGTCGGTTCGGCGCATTGGTATCGAATTCAAGAGCTTGAGGTTCTTAAGTTTTTATTCTAAGGGTTTTGAGGTGTGATTTGACTTTTTGCATGGTTTTTAGTGTTCCAAAGGCTCGAGCAAGTCCGTATTATGATTTGGGACTTGCTAATATATTTGGACGGGGGCTAGGGTGGGCCCGGGTGCCTCTCGGGAACCAAACAACGCCAAAAAACCAGCTGAAACAACTGCTGGTGCACCTGATCTGGTATGACCGCAGGTGCGGTTGCCCAGTCGCAGATGCGACCCAAGGTGGGCTGTCCAGTTCTCGCAGGTGCGGGCCTTTCCCCGCAGGTGTGGAGCCACAGGTGCAGACTCATGCCCGATGGTGCGAGCCCAGGCCCCTTTCCCCTCTTCCGCAGGTGCGAGTCATTTCTCGCAGGCGCGAGACCGCAGGTGTGGTCATCGAGTCGCAGGTCGGGAAACCCTTGTAGGCAGTAAGGTCTTAAATTGCGGTATTTATCCCATTTTCACTCCATTTCTTCCACCATAGAAGATTTTGAGAGCTTGGAAAAGAGTCGCACGACCTAGGTACAAATAGGTAAGTGAATTCTATCCTAAAGTTAGTTAATTCATGAATTCCTAGGTTAATTTAACTACCTAATTAGTGAAAAATTAATGATTTGGGTAGTAACCTAGGGCTTTCAAGAATTTAGAGAATTACCCGTGAATTTGGCTATGAATTCATACAAAAATCATATATTAACGACCCTTAGGTTATGGGTGAGTGTTTCCTTCCAGAATTTTCGGAATCCGAGCATGCTGGCCCGGGGTTGGATTTTGAGATTTCTTCAAGAATGACGAATTTGACTAAATAGTAGGAGAATTCCATTCTTTGAGTATAATTTGATATATTTATGTAACATTTGATTAGTTTCGATTCCTTGGGTGACGAGTTCGGATTTTCGGGCTCATTCTTGACCCAGGAGTAGGTTTGACGCGAGGTGAGTCTCCTTTCTAACCTTGTAAGAGGAAATTGTCCCCATAGGTGATTATAAATGGTTGTTTGTCCTTATTTGCGGGGGTTGCGCACACTCGAAGTGAAGAGAGCCCGTGCGTAACTACTATTATGCCTTGTCGGGTAGTTTAGGACTCACAAGCATGCTTTATGTGTTGTATCTGTGATCTTGCATATGGTCTAAGTAGTCTAATATCCTCGAATCTCATATGTGAAAGCCTAAGAAGTTATGTTTTGAAGTTGACATTATTAAATTCTCATCCTGTCAGCGTGTTCCCTGCTAAATTATCTAGAATCTCCTGCTAATCATGTATTTATACGGGAACCCGAGTCGCATGAATGATTCGCGAGCGGGATAGCCCTAGTATTATATTAACCCAATTCGCATGAATGTTGGCGTGAGGGTACTAGAGATTGTTATCTGATGATCATTTCCTTATTACTGTTCATTACTGCTATTACTGATTAGCCTGTATTCATTTCATATTGTCTGACCCTAGTAAGTATCACGTCGACCTCTCGTCCCTACTTCTTCGAGGTTAGGCGGGATACTCACTGGGTACATATCTGTTTATGTACTCATGCTACGCTTCTGTACTTAAATTGTACAGGTTCTGAGGCTGGTGCATCTGGTTATTCGACCGGAGCTTGACCCTGGGAGTATATTCTCGACCTGACTCCATCATAAGCTTCTTCCCTTGGAGATTCTCATCAGCACTATGGAGTTATCTTTTGTTTATTTTTGTCTACTTCCTTCAGAAAGTAGAACCGTTTATTCATCTTTTGTATATTCTACTAATTCGCCTGTATACTTGTGACACTAGTTCCTGGAACACATAGTAGACTTTATGTTTTTTTGAAAATGTATATATTGGTTCATGATCCTTATGGATACCTTTATTTAAGTTGGCTAATTTATCCGTTTCCACATAAACGTTTTCTTTAAGCTTAAAATTTGGTAAATGTGTGGATGTTTTTATCAATTAAGGAAATTTCACTAGTAACTAAATTGTTGGCTTGCCTGACCCCGGTATTGGGCGCCATCACGACCAAGGTTTGGATTTTGGGTCGTGACACTAGGCGAACGGAATCACTCCGCTTGTGGAATATAATTGTGAAGCGGTCACACATAAACATAATATATTTTTCCTCAATTTCTTTGAAAATAATAATTTACTTGAAGCTTTCAAATTTTTAAGATCTTGAAATAAATTCCATCTAATACAATTAGCGCATGAAATAAATAAACAATATTCACAAAGCATGGTGTAAACCTACACTCCCCGGACATAATAAGAAAAGTCACCATGTATGGACCCTCGTCACCTCGTGCATACGTAGTCCCCCAAAATTTGTAGCACAAAATTAATTACTTCACCTATGGGGACAATTCCCTCTTACAAGGTTAGAAAGGAGACTTACCTCGTTTCGAGCCTACTTCCAACTCGAGAATGCTCTCAAACCCTAAAACCGGAGCTCCACAATCTGAAACTATTCAAATAGCGTAAAAACCTATCATTATAGGCTTACAAGTTCATATTCTAGCTATTAAAGTGATTATCCAACCCCAAAGGCAAGATTCCCAAAATTCACCCCCGGGCCCACCTGCTCGAATTCCGAAAATTCTTAAGGGAAGTTGTTACCCATAACCTTAGAATCAATAATATGATTTTTACTAAATTCCATAACAAATTTCGTGGTTAATCCTATTTTTATCAAAACCCTAGGTTTTACTCTAAACCCACAATTTCCACCAATTTCCATGGTGTAATCTATCCTTAATCTATGTATTAAACTAACATTATGTATAAATAACTTACATCACAATGCTTGGCCGAAATACCCTCTTTGGAAGCTCCCAAATCACCTAAGAAATGAATGAATGTGTCAAAAATGAAACATTTCCCGTATTAAATGAAGGCACTTCCTTCAGCGGTTTCTACATCTGCGGTCTTACTTCTGCGAGGGAGGGTCCGCACATGCAGAATTGGCCGGGCTGACTGGGGGTCGCATCTGCAGTTTGGGGGTCGCATCTGCGGTCTGTGGGTCGCTTCTGTGGAAGAGGGTCCGTATCTGTGGTTTCTAGGCTCCTCTCCTTGGGCCACACCTACGAGGGATTGGCCGCTTATGCGGTCTCGCACCTGCGGCTGGCCAACTGCAGGTGCGGTCGCACCAGAACTAGTGTACCAGCAACTCATTTTGAGCTTGGACTCGCCTCGCGAGACGTCTGAAAGGCATCCGAGGCCCTGTCCAAACATACCAACAAGTTCTAAATTATAAAACGGACTTTCTCAAACCTTCAGAACGCCCGAAACAACATTAAATCTAAGAATCACACCCTAAAACCAATTAAATCAAACTTATGAACATTGAGTTCTTAAATCTACTTCCAACACGCCGAAATGTACTTATACTACACGAAATGATACCAAATTTTGCGTGCAAGTCATAAATGACATTATGGAACTATTGCCGGTCTCAAAATTCCGTTCGGACCTCGATATCATCAAAATACATTCCAAACCTCAATTATAGAACTTCAAGAATCTTATTTCGCTATTTGGCGCTGAAACGCACTCGAGTCATCCAAAACCCATTCTGAACATACGCCCAAGTCCGAAATCATCATACAAACCTACTAGAACCTTCAAATCCTGATTCTGAGGTCGTTTACTAAAAATGTTGACCGAAGTCAAACTTGGCCTTTTAGGCCAACCTTAAGGAACCAAGTGTTCCAAATTTCAACCCAAACTCTTCCAGATCCCGAACCAACCATCCCCGCAAGTCATAAATCAATAAAAGAGAATATGGGAAGTCTTATTTAGGGGTACGGGGTTGTAGGAAGCAAAATAACCGGTCGGGTCATTACATTCTCCACCTCTTAAACAAACGTTCGTCTTCGAACAGGTCTAGGATCATACCTGGAGTGCTGAACAAGTGTTGATATCTGATCTGCATGTCCTCCTCATACTCCCAAGTCGCCTCCTCGACTGGTTGGCCTCTCTACTGGACCTTCACAGCGGCAACCCTCTTAGACCTCAATTGGCGCTCCTGCCTATCAATAATAGCCATTGGTTCCTCCTCGTAGCCCAACCTCTCGTCTAGCTAAATGGTACTGAAGTGTAACACATGAGACAAGTCAGTGTGGTACCTCCGGAGCATAGATACGTGAAAAACTGGATGAACACCCGATAAGCTGGGAGGTAGAGCAAGCTCATAAGCAACCTCCCCAACTCGCCTCAACACCTCAAAAGGGCCGATAAACCTTGGGCTCAACTTTCCTTTCTTCTCGAACCTCATAATGCCCTTCATCAGTGCGAATTTAAAGAGAACCTTCTTACCGACCATGTATGATACATCACGCGCCTTCTGATCCATGTAACTCTTATGTCTGGACTGAGCCGTGCGAAGCATCTCCTGAATCAACCTTACCTTTTCCAAAGCATCCTTTACTAAGTCAGTACAATATAACTTAGCCTCGCCAGGATCAAACCACCCGATGGGAGAATGACATCGCCGACCATATAAAGCCTCAAATGGGCCATCTCAATGTCGGACTGATAGATGTTGTTGTAAGAAAAATCGGCCAAGGGCAAGAACTGATCCCACTGCTCTTCAAAGTAAATCACGCATGCCCCGAGCATGTCCTCTAATATCTGAACTGTCCGCTCCGACTGTCCGTCGGTCTGAGGATGAAATGTTGTGCTGAGCTCTACACGGGTGCCCAACTCACTCTGTACGGCTCTCTAGAAATACGAGGTGAAATGAGGACCTCTATCTGCTTTGATGGACACAAGCACACCGTGCTACCGAACTATCTCCCGAATGTAGGTCTGGGCCAACCTCTCTGAAGTATAAGTAGTGGCTACTGGAATGAAATGTGCCGTCTTGGTCAACATGTCTACAATAATCGAAACCGCATCAAACTTCTGTAAGGTCCGTGGAAACCCAACTTTGAAGTCCATAGTGATGTTCTCACATTTCCACTCAAGTATAGACATATCCTGGAGTAGGCCTCCTGGCCTCTGGTGCTCGTACTTAACCTGTTGGCAATTTAGACATCTAGCCACATACTCCACTATGTCTTTCTTCATCCGCCGACACTAGTACTGCTGCCTCAGGTCATGATACATCTTCGTAGCACCTGGATGAATAGAATATCGTGAACTGTGTGCCTCCTCTAGAATCCTCTCCATCAGGCCATCAACAATAGGAACACATAGGTGACCCTGAAGTCAAAAAACACCATCCTCGCCAATAGAAACCTCTTTGGCACCACCATGTAGTACCGTCTCCCTAAGAATTGCCAAGTGCGGATCATCAAACTGTCGAGCCTTGATCTGTCCCAATAATGAAGACTGAGAAACAACACATGCAAGAACTCGACTAGGCTCTGAAATGTCTATCCTCACAAGTTTGTTAGCCAAGGACTGGATGTCCCAAGCTAGTGGCCTCTCCTCTGCCGAAATGAATGTCAAGCTACCCATACTCTATGCCTTCATGCTTAAGGCATCTGCAACTACATTTGCTTTCCCGGATGATAAAGAATAGTGATATCATAGTCCTTCATCAACTCAAGCCATCTACACTGCCTCAAATTAAGATCCCTATGCTTGAAAAAGTGCTGCAAACTGCGGTGGTCTGTATAAACCTCACAAAACACTCCATACAAGTAATGCCTCCAAATCTTAAGAGCACAAACAATCGTTGCCAACTACAAATCTTGCACGGGGTAGTTCTTCGCATAAACCTTCAGCTGACGTGAAGCATATGCAATAACTCATCCCTCCTGTATCAACACACATCCCAAGACAATGCGTGAAGCGTCGCAATAAACTATATACATCCCTGAACAGGAAGGGAACACTAGAACTGGTGCGGTGGTCAAAGCTATCTTGAGCTTCTGGAAGTTTTCCTCACACTCGTCGGACCATCGAAACGGGGCACTTTTCTGGGTTAATCTAGTCAGATGGGCTGCAATGGATGAAAAGTCCTCCACAAATCGGTGATAATAGCCTGCCAATCCCAAGAAACTCCTAATCTCGGTCGCTGAAGTGGGACATGGCCAACTCTGAACCGCCTCAATCTTCTTAGGATCCACCTTGATACCCTCTTCAGATACCACATGTCCCAAGAACGCCACAGAATCTAACCAAAACTCACACTTGGAGAACTTAGCATACAACTTTTATTCCCGCAAGGTCTGGAGCACTAGTCCCAAATGCTGCTCGTGCTCCCCCAGGCTACGTGAGTAGATCAAGATGTCATCAATGAAGACAATAACAAAAGAATCAATATAAGGCATGGATACCCTATTCATCAAATCCATAAATGTTGATGGGGCATTAGTCAAGCCAAAGAACATCACAAGGAACTCATAATGACTATATCTAGTACGGAAGGTAGTCTTCGGAGTATGTGAGTCCCGAATCTTCAGCTGATGGTACCGCGATCTCAAGTCAATCTTAGAAAACACCCTAGCACCCTGCAACTGGTCAAACAAATCATCGATGCGCGGCAGCGGATACTTGTTCTTGATGGTAACTTTGTTCAACTGGCGGTAGTCAATACACATCCGCATAGTCCCATCCTTCTTCTTCACAAATAACACTAGAGCACCCCAAGGCGATACACTCGGTCTGATAAACCCCTTAGATAGAAACTCCTCAAGTTGTTCTTTCAATTCTTTCGGAGCCATACGGTATGGTGGAATGGATATAGGTTGTGTGCCTGGATCCAAGACAATACAGAAATCAATATCACGCTCTAGCAGCATGCCTGGGAGGTCAAAAGGAAACACATCGATGATATCCCAGACTACTGGCACTGAATCAATCATTAGAGACTTTGTGATGGTGTCCTGTACATAAGCGAGATAAGCCAAACAACCCTTCTCAACCATACATCGAGCCTTTAGAAAAGAAACAACCCGACTAGCTACGCTAACTGAGGAACCTCTCCACTCTAATCTCATAAACTAAGGCATGGCTAAACTAACAGTCTTAGCATGGCAGTCTAGGATGGCGTGATAAGGAGATAACTAGTCCATGCCCAAGATGACCTCGAAATCAGTCATATCAAGCAACAAGAGGTCCACTTTGGTCTCGAACCCACAGAATGTGACCACACCGGACCGATAGATCCGGTCCACAACCACAGAATCGCTCACGGGAGTGGACATATAAACAAGAGTACCCAAGGACTCGTGAGGAATATCCAGGAAATGAGCAAACAAATATGAGACATATGAATAGGTAGACCCTGGATCTAATAATACTGAAGCCTCCCTAACGCAGACGGAGATAATACCTGTGATAACTGCATCTGAGGCCAATGCATCTGGTCTAGCCGAAAAAGCATAGAATCTGGCTGGAGCGTCGGCTGGCTGGCCTCCACCTGACTGAACAGAAGTTGGCTGCACTCCTCCTGCCTGGCCTCCACCTCTGGGATGACCCTTACCAGCCTGTCCTCCACCTCTGGGTGGTCGGACCACCGGTGCTGAAACCATAGGCTGATGACCCTACTGCACTTTCTTGCCCCAAAGTCTGGGGCAAAACCTCTTCATGTGACCCGGATCTCCACACTCATAGCAGCCCATCGGCACTATAGCCTGCTGCCCTAAAGACTGGACCTGATGGCCGGAATACCCATATGAGGAACCCTAAATGGCTGGGGGCGGTATGAACTCTCTGGCATGGAACTAAAATAGGCGTTGGAAGAACCCTAATGACCAGAATACTTGCCGGAGGAACCCTGAATAGCTGGTGGGTGATAAGAACTCTCCAGTATTTTGCTGAAATAAGGCCTCACTGGAGCACCTCGAGGAGATGGTGGGGGTGTTGAATATGGGGGCCTATTGGGTTGGGTCCTCCCAAACTAAACTCTTCCCCTAGCCAGAGCACCTATAAAATCCGCAGAAAATCGAGCCCTCTTGTCCTGCTGCCCCTGCACTCTCTCTGCATCAGTAGGAAGTATCATAAGTGCATGACGAGACAACTCAAAAAACCCCGCCTCGTATTCGGTCACTGACATCTGAACCTGCTCAAGCTGCTCAAACTGGTACTGTAGCTCTTCCCTCTCAGAGGGTGGATATACCTGTCCAGGAATAGCTGAGTGAAATATCCCAGGTGATGGGAGGAGAATCTGCTGTCCTACGAAGAACATAAAACTTCCACCACTTATGGGCCCTGCCCTCTAGCTGGAAAGTAGTGAAGTCAACCCCATGAGACTCCAGTATCCTCATGTTGTGCAGTCTATCCCTATACCTATCAATGAAATCCTGAGCATCCTCATGAAGCTCGCCCCCGAAGACAGAAGGGTGTAGTCTAGTCCATCTGTCTAATAACTTCTGCGGATCTCCGCTCGCAGCTGGGTTGGGCGCAGGTGTTACTGCTGCAACTGGATGGGGCCCACCTGTGGATAGTGTACCCAAAGTCTGATATACTGCAGCTACAGTGCTCCCCCTCCCGCTTGAGAGGTGTCCGGGTCCGCTGGAAATAAACCAGTCTGGGTCATAGTGTCCATGAACCACATCATACGGCCCATGACCTCCTGAAATCCCGGCGCTATCATGAAATCCACCGAGGCAGGATAAGCTGCGGGCACCTCGCCGTGCTCTTCAACAATAGGATCCTCTGCTAGATCCGCTGGTGGTTCAAGTGGGACAACTCTGGGACTCCCTCGTCCCCTACCTCGGGTCAGTGCCCTCCCCTGGCCTCTGCCTCGGCCTCTAGGAACGGGGGGAACGGCTCCTCCTCGGTCTGGAACATCGGTTGTACGCGTCCTCACCATCTGTGAGAGAATAGAAGAGTGAAATTTAGTATACCATCAACTGCACGATAGAAGATAATTAAAGATAAATTTCCTAACACCCCATAGCCTCCCGAAGATAAATACAGACATCTCTGTACCGATCCGCAAGACTCTATTAGGTTTTCCTATTACTTGTGAGACCTACGTGAACCTAGAGCTCTGATACCATGTTTTCACAACCCAAATTCTACTCTAGGTCGCGATGGCGCCTGACACTGTTGTTAGGCAAATTAACACAATGAATCTAGTGAGTCCCATTTATTTTATTAAAAACCTTTCCAACAATATCTTAACTTAAATCACTACGCATTTGAAAATAGCGAATGACAACGGCAAATTAGATTGCAAAGATCAAAAGAAGTCAGATTTAAATAAGTACATCCCAAAATAATAGTCCACCAATGTGTATGCCCAGAACTAGTGTCACAAGTATATGGGCATCTAGTAGAATAAACAAAAGAATACATCTACTCTACTGTCTGAAATAGAATAGACAGAATAAGCAAAAGAAAAGACTCCAACGCACTGCTGAACGACATCAAGATAATGTCACGACCCAAATTCTCAACCTTAGAGATCGTGATGGCGCCTAACATCACACTTGCTAGGCAAGACAATGTTAGAGTTTGATTAGCTATTTTCCTCTGATTATCCCTTTAGACATAATAAAATAAATTTAAAGTAACTTAATCTAATAGTTTCCAATGAATAACTCCAAATATAAAATGATAAACAACTAAATAAATCGAGCCACGAACTAATTATAGAAATAAATCTAAGACTACCCCAGTGTCTGGTGTCACAATTCACGAACTACTAAAGAATACTACAAATAATGGGCTGAAAGAAATAATATAACTGTTTTGAGAAAATATAAAACAGTCTCTACGAACTAAGAGAAGACTCTCGGGATCTGCGAACACCGGCAGATATACCTCGTGTCTCCGGATAATGGACGGATGCTACTAAAAATCTCCTACTGCTGGCCGGTACCTGGATCTGCACAAAAGTGTGCAGAGTGTAGTATCAGTACAACCGACCCCATGTACTGAGTAAGTGCCGAGCCTAACCTCGACGAAGTAGTGACAAGGCTAAGGTGGGGCAATCATATCTTAACTTGTGACAATATATATATATATATATATATATATATATAATAAAGAAATAAAATACTTCTACACAAACAAGAAAATATAAACTGAAACAATAAATAAAATTACTCAGTCACCTATTCCAGGCCTCAGCTGTCACCAAAATCTCACACAAATTTCCAGAAGAATTTCCAAGGTTATGACTTTCAAAATAGCCGTAAGTACGGAATACGAAAGATAATAGAGTAAAATAGTAAATTCTTTTCAAATCTGTAAGCTTCAAATCCTTGAGTTTCAGAACCAGTAAAATATCATTGAAATTCAGTAAAACACAAGTATCCAGCCTTATCACAGTCATTTATTTATTTTTTCCCTCTCCATCCTTATCGCAGTCGTATATATTTTCCATGTCCACCCTTATCACATTCATATATATTTCCCTTGTCCACCTTTATCACAGTCATACATATATTTCCCCTATCCACCCTTATCACAGTCATATATATATATATATATATATATTCATGTCCACCCTTATCACAGTCATATATATTTCCCCTATCCACCCTTATCAAAGTCATATATATTTATATATTAATCAAAAACTTCCACAATTCAGGCCAAGCCTTTTATACCACTTTTATCTCAATAATGGTAAACATAAAACTGTACTTCTCATAAACTCATCAATATTATCACAAAAATGGAACCAACAGGAATACGTACATATACATATACATATATATATATATATACATATACATATACATATATATATATATATATACATATACATATACATAGATATATATATATACATATACATATATATATATATATACATATACATATATATATATATATATATACATATATATATATACACACACATATATAGATCGTAAAATAGTGTCAACCCACTCAACTTTTATGCAGATGTCAAAAACTTCCACAATTCAGGCCAAGCCTTTTACACCACTTTTATCTCAATAATGGTAAACATAAAACTATACTTTTCATAAACTCATCAATATTATCACAAAAATGGAACCAACAGGAATACGTACATATACATATA
>ML311976.1:0-66094 GCA_005239505.1 Nicotiana paniculata | reverse complement strand
TATATATATATATATATATATATATATATATATATATATATATATATATATATATATATATATATATATATATATATATATATATACACATATATATATCGTAAAACAGTGTCAACCCACTCAACTTTTATGCAGATGTAAACATTGTAGAAAAGATGAGGATAGCTTTACAATAATTACAGATCCATGTACAAACATGGTCAACTACAAGACAATATAATCTTCAACGAACTACCAAATGCATGTAACAAATGTGAAAACATGAATGACTATTTGTTTTATAAGTATATCAAGAATATGGACTCTGGAATCAGTACGACTCTTTCAATTCACAACAACTTGTCTCAAGCATCCCATTTTAAGATCCTAAATTACTCAACAGAATCAAGCACCATCTTAAGCTAACCAGATTATGGTAGACTAAGAGAAACATATATACTCAGTGCATACCTAGTAGCATTTCCCTCTTCTTTACGTGAGGAGCTCTCTATAAACTAAGGAATACACTAATACTTTTTCAAAAATAATTGCAACCAAATTTAACAATAAATTAACAAGCCAAGTAATCATAGAAACAACAATGGACATGAAACACTTATAACTCGAGCAATTAAATTGGAAACGGGGAGGGGATCATGTAAGCAGACAATTTGGTGGTGCATAGATACTCGTCACCTCACCTATACACCACTCACATGCAGTTTCACATAACAATTTAGTTGGGGATTCCTATTCCCTCAAGACAAGGTTAAATCAAGCACTTACCTCAACTTCGCAGGCCACTCACTGTTCAATTATAGCTTTTTCTCTTGAATTCACCTCCAATACACTCGAATCTAACTATAATTAACTTAATATCATTAATTAATGCTAAAAGAACTAACTTTACTGAAATATAATTTTTCCTAAGTTTTCTCAAAAAAGGTTAAAACCCGACCCCGGGCCTACTTGGTCCAAACTCGGGGTTCGGACCAAATCACGTTTACCCATTCACCCCCGAACTCGATTATGAAAGTAGTTTCGAAATCCGACCTCAATTTGAGGTAAAGATTCAATTTTTTACAAAATTTTCTATTTCAACCCAAACCCTCAATTTTTACCATGAAAATTATTGATTTTTTATTTAAAAGTGATGAAAAATATTGGGTAATTGAAATATAACATAAAAACGAATAGAGAACACTTACCCCAATCCCTATGATGAAAATCGTCCAAATCCGAGCTCCCCAACTTAAAATATGACCGAATGAACAAACCCTAGTTTTATATATTTTTCTGCCAGCTATTCTGCCTCGTTTCTTGTAACAAACGATCCCAAAGTTTGATTTTTATATCTCCAATGTATTCCTTCTGAAATTCTGGTCAAGTTAGGCTTTTGAATCACTCAATTTGACCTTATAATGAATGAGATATGTTGGTTTTAATATTTGCAAATTCCATACTAGTTCAATCATACAATTTACTTTCCATTCCATACTCAAATTCGTGGCTAAATTCCAAGTATACATTTTCTAGGTTTCTTCAAAAATTTCCAAAATTCCTACCAATTTCCATGCATAATCCATGCATATAATCTTGTATTTATCTTACAAACGGAAGGAATTCACTTACCTTGATTCCTAACGAAAATCCCCCCTTTAAATGCTCTCCAAAATTGCCCATGACAAATGAAAAATGGGTGAGAAATGACAAAAACTTGACTTTAAAACATTCTGCCCAGGCCTCATTTCGCACATGCGGTCCAATAGCCTCTCCTGCGGCTTCGCACCTGCGGAAATTCCATCGCAGGTGCGGCTCTGACTCAACCCAGCATCTCTTGCTTCTGCGTCCCTTCTTCGCACCTACGCTTCCGCAGGTGAGACCCATCTTCCGCACTTGCGGCCTCCTCAGCTCCAACCCAGAACTCGCACCTGCGGCGCCCTTAGCCGCACCTGCGGTCAAAGCCCGCAGGTGCGGTTACACCGGATGACAGCAACCTTCAGCCTTCTTCAACTTCAAACATTGATCCGTTAACCACCCGAAACCCACCCAAGGCCCCGGGAACCCCATCCAATTATGCCAACCTGTTCCAAAACTTAATGTGGACTTGCTCGAGGCCTCAAATCACATCAAACAACATCGAAACCACGAATCGCACCCAAATCCCACTTTTATGAACTTAGAAATTTCCAACTTCTACATCTGATGCTGAAACCTATCAAATCACATCCGATTGACCTCAAAATTTGCGCATAAGTCATATTTAACATTATGGACCTGCTCCAACTTCCACAATTGCATTCCGACCTCGATATCAAAACTTCCACTCCCGGTCAGATTTCTGAAAAATCTTCAAATTTCTATCTTTAGCCAAATGACTTCAAAATGACCTACAAACATCCAAATTAACTTCCGATCGCGCTCCTAACTCCAGAATAACCACACGAAGCTATTCCCAGACTCGGAATCCCATACGGACATCAACAACACTGAATTGCACTTCAAGCCCACATTTATGAAATCATTCTAAAATGCTAACTTCCACAACATGCACCGAACGCTCCCGGGTTATCCAAAACCTGATCCGAAATCATCATACGAACCTGCAGGAACCTTCAAATCCTGATTCGGAGGTCATTTACTCAAAATTCCAATCTTAGTTGATTTCTCCAACTTAAGGCTTCTGAAATGAGAATTTCCTTCCAAACCAACTCTAAACTTCCCGAAATTCAATTTTGACCGCACCTACAAGTCATAACACCTGAAACGAAGCTGCTCACGACTTCAAACCGCTGAATAACGCGCTAGAGCTCAAAACCAACAGTCGGGTCGTTACACCTCGGGTCATCACAATCTCCACCTATAAAACAAATGTTCGTCCTCGAACGGATATAAAAAATTACCTGAATTGGCGAACAAGTGTGGGTAACTACTCTGTATGTCCGACTCGGACTCCCAAGTAGCTGCCTCAATAGCGGTGGAGGACTCAACCTCAGGCCTGGCTGGAAATGCATATAGTTGGGGTTGGGCCCCGCCACCCTTAACCACACCTCTGGGAGGACCTCCACCTCTAGCTATCTAACCTCCACCTCTAACTACCTGATCCCTACCCCTTGCTAGCTGGGCAGGTGGTACTGGAGCTGGTGCCCGAACTATGGCACGAGAACCCTGATGCTAAACCGATTACTTGCATATTTCGCACAAGTCCTCCGAACATGCCCAAATTCACCACACTCGAAACATCCCTACAGATAAGTATGCTGCCCCGAAATAACTGGTTGTCCACGATGAAAACTCTGCAGAGGAGGTGCTCTAATCGGAGCTGAAGGAGCATTGTAGACTGGCTGAGCAGGAGAAGGCAGATAAGAACCATGACCACCCGAAGTACCATGTGAAGCCTGTAGTGCTGAATGAAATGGCCCAGAAGAATGGCCTATTCTAAATTAAGTCCCGCCTCTAGATGAGGTTCCACTGAAACCACCGGAATGGCGAGGTCTCTTGTCAGACCCCTAACCTCCCATCCCGAGAACCGACTTAACCCTCCTAGCCACATTAGCTGCATCCTGCAACGAAATCTCGGTCCCTGTCTCCTTGGCCATCTTCAACTTGATGGGCTGAGCAAGGCCCTCAATAAACCGTCTGACCCTCTCTCTCTCTCTATGGGCAACAAGAGAATAGCATATCTAGCCAAATCCACAAAATGAGTCTCATACTGTGTCACGGTCATACTGCCCTGCTGTACTCTCTCAAACTGAGGACGTTTCTCTTCTTGAGTAGTAACAGGAAAAACTTCTCCATAAAGAGATGAGAAAACTGATCCTAGGTCAAGGAAGGCGACCCAGCTGGTCTAGTCAACAGATAATCCCTCCACCATTTCTTGGTGGAACTAGTCATCTGAAAAGCAGCAAAATCGACCCCATTGGTCTCCAAAATACCCATATTACACAACACCTCATGCCAACTATCCAGATTTCCTGAGGGTCCTCTGAAGTAGCACCACTAAAGTGAACATGGAAAAGCTTGATAAACCTGTCCGTCTCCACAAAGCATCTGAGGACATGGATGCCCCATTAACGGGTGGCATTGCTGCAACTGGCTGAATTACCCCAACTGGATTGGCTACTAAGGTCTGAACCTGAGCAGTAGTCTGAACCGGAGTGTGGGTAGCAGGATTCTGGACCCCTCCTCCATCCTGAGATACGGCTGCTGCAACAGGGAATGTGCCAGTCTAGGCCACACTCTCCATAAGGCCCACTAAATGGACCAAAGCATCCTGAAGATCTGGGGTAGCAATAAACCCCTCGGGGACCTGAGTTGGTCCCTCTGGGACGGTCTGAGATGGAACCCCCTCATTAATCTCTATATGAGGTTCCACAACTGGGGTTGCTGCCTAAGCAATGGGTTGAGTCCTGTCCCTTCCTCAGCCTCTGGCGTGGCCTCGGCCTCTACTCCTAGTAAGAGTTGCTGCTGCTGGAGGATCGAAATGCTGGTCAACGGAAGAGCAAGCACGTATTCTCGCCATCTGAAAGAGAGTAGAAGAATCCAATCAGTATTTGAGATACAAGAATCGCATGATAGAATAGGAATAAAAATGGAGTTGTTTCCTGACTCAATAGCCTCTGAGAGATAAGTACAGACGTATATGTACCGATCCTTCAGACTCTACTAAGCTTGTTTGTGAATTTTGAGACCTAAGCAACCTAGGGCTTTGATACCAACTTGTCACGACCCAAATTGTCAACCTTAGATATCGTGATGGCGCCTAACATCACACTTGCTAGGAAAGCCAATGTTAGAGTTCGATTAGTTATTTTCCTTTGATTATCCGTTTAGACATCATAAGATAAATTTAAAGTAACTTAATCTAATGGTTTCCAATGAATAGCTCCAAATATAAAATGATAAACAACTAAATAAACCGAGCCACGAACTAATTATAGAAATAACTCTAAGACTACCCCAGGGTCTACTGTCACAATTCACAAACTACTAAAGAATACTACAAATAATGGGCTGAAAGAAATAATATAATTGTTTTGAGAAAATATAAAAGTCACTACGAACTAAGAGAAGACTCTCGGGATCTGCGAACACTGGCAGATATACCTCGTGTCTCCGGATAATGGATGGCTGCTACTAAAAATCTCTACTGCTGGCTGGTACCTAGATTTGCACAAAAGTGTGCAAAGTGTAGTATCAGTATTCAACTGACCCCATGTACTGAGTAAGTGTCGAGCCTAACCTTGGCGAAGTAGTGACGAGGCTAAAGCGGGGCAATCGTATCTTAACCTGTGACAATATATATACATATAATAAAGCAATAAAACAATTCTACAAAAACAAGAAAATATAAACTAAAACAATAAATTAAATGACTCAGTCGCCTATTCCAGGCCTCAGTTGTCACCAAAATCTCACACAAATTTCCAGAAGAATTTCCAAGGTTATGACTTTCAAAATAGTCGTAAGTACGGAGTGCGAGATAATAGAGTAAAACAGTAAATTCTTTTCAAATCTGTAAGCTTCAAACCTTGAGTTTCAGAACCAGTAAAATATAATTGAAATTCATTAAAACACAAGTATCCTCCCATATCACAGTCATATATTTATTTTTTCCCTGTCCATCCTTATCGCAGTCATACATATTTCCCATGTCTACCCTTATCATAGTCATATATATTTCCCATGTCCACCCTTATCACAGTCATATATATATTTCCCCTGTCAACTCTTATATATATATATATATATATATATGTGTGTATATATTTCCATGTCCACCTCTATCACAGTCATATATATTTCCCCTATCCACCCTTATCACAGTCATATATATTTGTATATTTATTAAAAACTTTCACAATTCAGGCCAAGCCTTTCACAACACTTTTATCTCAATAATTGTAAACAGAAAACTGTACTTCTCATAAACTCATCAATATTATCACAAAAATGGAACCAATAGGAATACACATATATATATATATCGTAAAATAGTGTCAACCCACCCAACCTTTATGCAGATGTAAACATTGTAGAAAAGATGAGGATAGCTTTACAATAATTACAGATCCATGTACAAACATGGTCAACTACAAGACAATATAATCTTCAGCGAACTACCAAATGCATGTAACAAATGTGAAAACATGAATGACTATTTGCTTTATAAGTATATCAATAATATGGACTCTGGAATCAGTACGGCTCTTTCAATTCACAACAACTTGTCTCAAGCATCCCATTTTAAGATCCTAAATTACTCAACGGAATCAAGCACCATCTTAAGCTAACCAGATTATGGTAGACTAAGAGAAGCATATATACTCAGTGCATACCTAGTAGCATTTCCCTCTTCTTTATGTGAGGAGATCTCTTTAAACCAAGGAATATACTAATACTTTTTCAAAAATAATTGCAACCATACTTAACAATAAATTAACAAGCCAAGTAATCATAGAAACAACAATGGACATGAAACACTTATAACCCGAGCAATTAAATTGGAAACGGGGAGGGGATCATGTAAGCAGACAATTTGGTGGTGCATAGATACTCGTCAACTCACCTATACACCACTCACATGCAGTTTCACATAACAATTTAGTTGGGGATTCCTATTCCCTCAAGTCAAGGTTAAACGAAGCACTTACCTCAACTTCGCAAGCTACTCATTGTTCAATTATAGCTTTTACTCTTGAATTCACCTCCAATACACTCGAATCTAACCATAATTAATTTAATATCATTAATTAATGCAAAAGGAACTAACTTTACTAAAAATTATAAGGTTTCCTAAGTTTTCTCAAAAAAAGTTAAAACCCGACCCCGGGCTTGCTTGGTCCAAACTAGGGTTCGGACCAAATCATGTTTACCCATTCACCCCCGATCCCGAATATCCAATTAGTTTCGAAATCCGACCTCAATTTGAGGTAAAGATTCGATTTTTACAAATTTCCTTAATTCTACCCAAACCCTGAATTTTTACCATGAAAATTCTTGATTTTTTATTTAAAAGTGATGAAAAACATTGGGGAATTGAAATATAACCAAAAAAAATGAGTAGAGAACACCTACCCCAATCCCCATGGTGAAAGTCGCCCAAATCCGAGCTCTCCAACTCAAAATATGACCAAATGAACAAACCCTAGTTTTATATATTTTTCTGCCAGCTATTCTGCTTCCTTTCTCATACCAAATGATCCTGAAACTCGATTTTATGTCTCCAATGGATTCCTTGTAAACTTCTGGTCAAGTTAGGCTTTTGAGTCACTCAATTTTACCTTATAATGAATGAGATATGTAGGTTTTAATATTTTCAAATAGTGTAGATTTTTAAATACGCTTCAAGTGGCAATTTGGTAATTAATCTGAAAATTCTGGTAACCTTAGTAAAATGACCATAAAATCCTCATACGATGTCCAAATTCAACGATTCTTTTTGCTACGGGTCCGTAATTACGATACGGATCTGATAGTCATTCAAAACAGAAATCAGAGCTCATTTGTTCAATATGATATCATCCATTCTTAAAGAAACAACGTCGAAGCATAAGAAAGAACGAGCACAATACAACCCAAACCTATTCGAAACTCAACCGAGCCCTCGGGCCTCTAAACCAAACATGCACACAATTCTAGAAACATCATACGGACTTGCTCGTGCGATCAAATCATGAAAATAACATGTAAAACTATGAATTAAACCTCAAAACTCATCATTTTTCTCAAGAACACTTCAATTTCACTATTTCTCAACCGGACGTCCGAATCACGTCAACTAAACTTCGATTCTCACCCAATCTCACAGTTTGTATTCAAATACTATAACAAGTTTGTACCGGGCTCCGGAACAAAAATACGAGCCCGATAGCAATTGAGTCAAACATTAATTCTTTTCTTTATTTCATTAATAATTCAACAAAATACTTTCTTTCAAAAACTAATTTCTAAAGCTTGGGACCTCGGAATTTATTTTCGAGCATACGCCAAGTCCCGTATTTTACTGCGGACCTCCCGGGATTGTTGGAACACAGGTCCGGGTACGTTTACTCAAAATGTTGACCAAAGTCAAGTATAATCAAATTTTAACTCTAGAAATCACTATTTCTCATATTTTCACATAAAAGCTTTCCGGTTTCACGCGCGGACTACGCATGAAAATTGAGGTATTTAAAAATTAATCTTTTTTATAACTAATAAGACTCGTGGAGTCTAAATTCATAGAATGACCCCTTGGGTCATTACAGATAAATAGCTTCTCGTGGAATCTCTGCCTCTATATCAAGAACGCGCTCCGGACGGGTAACCAGATGCACCTGCCTCAGTATCTGTGCAATTAAGTACAGAAGCGTGGCATGAGTACATAAACATTATGTACCCATTAAGTATCCAGTCTAATCTCGAAGAGGTAGTGATGAGGAGTAGACTTGACACTTACTAGGGCCAAACAATTTATTTAAATATAAGGCTAAGCATGAATATCAAGGATAAATGGAAAATAATGACAAGAAATAAGAAGTCTTTCCACAATGGCATTCATTTCAATTTCTATCATTCCGGTTGATAATTTATATCCCAGGGCATTTAAACAGTCAGAAAAATCACAGGAAAGTGCCAAGCAGATAGCATGCGTATATAATATCGAGGACGTACGGCCCGATCCAACAAGAATGTGCACTGCCGAAGGATCGAACGGCGCGAACCATAGATGCATCTATTAATCTGCCGAGGCGAACGGCCCGCTCCCATGAGAGTATTGGAAGGAATATATTTTTCCTCAATTTCTTTTAAAATAATAATTTACTTAAATCTTTCAAATTTTTAAGATCTTGAAATAAATTCCAACCAATACAATTAGCGCATGAAATAAACAAACAGTAATCACAACGCATGGTGTCACGACCCAAATCCTATTTCAGTTCGCGATGGCGCCAAACACCGCCGTAAGGCAAGCCAACCATTATCTACTAGTGATTTCAGGTAGTTTGCCAAAGACATTTTTCAACACTTGCTTAACTTAGTTTGAGACATTAAGTAGAAACGGATAACTTAGGCAAATTTTATGCAAAATAAATAATCATGAAGTCATAATTTACGATTACATCCCAAAATAAAGTCTACTAGTATGTGTGTGCCAGGAACTAGTGTCACAAGTCTACAGACATCTAGTAGAATAATATCGGCACGACCCAAAATCACATCTTAGGTCGTGATGGCGCCCAACAGCGGGGTCAGGCAAGCCAATACTCAATTTACTAAGGGTTCTTTCTTATTAGATTAAACATTTCAACATATACTCAGTTTTTAAAACATAAAACATGAATCGACAAGGATAATTAGCCAGTTATTAATCAAAAGCAGCCATGGAGAGGCGTGAGCCAATATATATACAAACCCAAAATCCATGATAACTATCACGTGTGTTCCAAGAACTAGTATCACAATTCCTACGGGCATACTAACAGAATAAACAAAAGATATAATATACAGTCCCAGTGTCTAAAGGAAATAGACGGGAAATAAGTGAAAGAAACCCCATGGTGCTGTCAGAGATCGCCAGGAGAAAGAAGCTCACCGTGAAGTCAGGTTCGTCTATAATCAAAAATCAAGCTCCGGTCCGACAACCAGATGCACCAGCCTCAGAACCTGTACAATTAAGTACAGAAGCGTAGCATGAGTACATAAATATATATGTACCCAGTGAGTATCCCGCCTAACCTCGAAGAGGTAGTGACGAGAGGTAGACATGTCATTAACTAAGGTCCAACAATATAATTTAACAGAATATGATGAAAACGGTAGGCATGTAAAGGCAGTGAAGCAACAAATATATATGAGGCACTGAAATCCAAGGAAGTACTGGGAATGAATAAAACAATTACTACTTCACCTTCCCCGAAATATCTGTCAAATCAATGTCCATGAATTTATTAACAAATAAATCATGCGCATGCAGGGTAAGGACAATCGGCCTGAGTCATAAGATAGTCATGTACGTGCACTGCCGAGGGTCGAACAACCCAAACCATAAGTGCACATTTCCATAAAGTACTCGCATCTATGCACTGCCAAGGATCGAACGGCCCGAACCAAAAGTGCATCTCTCAATCCACTGTGGCGTACGGCCCATTCCCATAAGAGTGGGGGAAATCACACTCCGCCCGTGAAATGTAAATTGCGAAGCGGTCACATGCACACACATTATTCTTTTTTAAATTACTTTTCAGTGAAAAGTTCCTTACAAGTTTTCTCAAATTCCATGACCTCAAGGAAATAAGCCGCATGTAACATTTAATTTATTAAGCATATAGTTCATATCAAGTAAAATACAAGGCATGATGTGGGCCTAACTACCTGGACATAATAGTAATAGCCACTACATACGGACTCCCGTCACTTTGTACGTACATAGCCCCCACAATTATCACATATAGCATTTAAATCACCTAGGTGGACAGTTGCCCCTTACAAGGTTAGAAAGAAGACTCACCTCGTGTCGAATCTACTTCTCGGACCAAAAACACGCCCGAAACTCCAAACCCTACACCCGAGGACTCGAAACTAGACAAATGTTATACAAATACATCAATTTATTCTCAAAGTATGGAAATTATCCAACTTATTTAGTAAATTCATCATTCTTGAAGAAATCCTAAAATTCACCACGGGCCCGCACGCTCGGATTCCGGAAATTCACGAAGGAACCACTCACCCATAACCTAAGGATCATTAATACATGATTTTTACTTGATTTCATAGCTAATTGACGGGTGTTTTACCAAAGAATTAGATCCTTTGACTAAAGTTATTTCTAGGATGAACACGGATTACTGATAATAAAGGAAATAAAGAATAATGAATAATAGACAATATTGCAGAAATATAGAAAAGCAAATAGATTGTATTCGAGAATCAGATGCCTTTACGAGCTTTATTCCCCTTCCTTATATATCAGATTCCTTGATATAACATACAACTCTTACTATGGTTGCTCATTAATGACTAATTATGCCATTAATGAGGCGTTACAAAGGATAACGGTAATTGGGTACGGTTACATAACGTTCGAGTAATCAATTGTGGGTTCTTGAATCTGCCCATAGCTTTGTCTAGATTCATTCTGACAGTGCCTCTTCCCTGTTTTGATCAGGTTGAGTTTCCCGTGGCTGATAAGCTCGAGGGTTTATTGAATCGTGCCTCTTTGTTCCACACCTCTTCAAAGAATCACATCCAGCTGTCGCGTTCTCCTGTGCCCACGTAACTGGCTGAGTTGTCAAAAGTTGGCTTACGTGTGAAACTCTTTTTTACTAATACAGATAGTCCCCTCACTTAACATATATTTATCGATTAATATTTGGTAAGTGCATATTCATTTATGGCGGGAATATTTTTCCGTCGCTTTTCCTCGAAACATAGAATCCTTCTCTGCACCAAAGGTGTCGTTTGTCACATCCATTTAATGCTCATACCACGTGTCCTTTTCGGATTGGTTCTGCATTTACTCGGCACCTTTTAGGGCTTTTTGCGGCTGTGTCAGTCCCGAAGTGACATCTTCAATTATGACTTTTCATCATTAATTTTCTTTTATTTTCGTGTTTGACGGTTGTCCTCAAGTATATATACCTTTCTTCTTCTGTTTGCTTCCACGAAACACTTTCTAACTTTTTCTTTTGTAAAGAAATCTCTTCTTGCCTTTGTAAACATGTCTTCTTCAAACCAACTTCAGGGAGTAATAGATATTAAAAATTTAACGCCATTTTCTGCTTCGGCTAAGAGTCGGAGGGGTGGTAGACTTAGAAGTCTAGGACCCACTCTTTTGAGGGGCTCCTCTTCTTCTCAGATAGTTCCCTCTCCTTCCACTAGATCTCTAGTTTCTCCGAGGTTTAGGGTTTCTCGGTCTTTGTCTAGAGGTAGAGGTGAACGCCTTCGTGAACCTGGTGTTGATGAAATTGTCCCTGCTGAGTTTGTTTTTGCTAGAGATAATCAAGTTCTTGTAGACCAATATTCTTCCCTTGAGAGTGTCGAAAGGTTTCTAACCCTTATAATTGAGGGTCAGATTTCCCTTGTTTGTAGGGAGTGCTTTTGGAGGCCTGATTTCCCTGTCTATATTCCTAATATAACTAAAGAATAACGTCTTACAAGATGGGATATTATTTTTTTTATATGTGCCCTTTCACTCTAGGGTTTAGACCCCCCATTGATCCAGTCATAATTGAATTCTGCCGGTTTTTGAATATTTGCTTAAGACAAGTTGGTCCGCTTGTGTGGCAAGTTGTCGCATGTCTTAGGAGTTTGGCTTCTTTATCCTCGTTTCCTTTTACTTCTAACCATCTTATTCATCTCTACTCTCCTACCTTATTTTGTGAAGGGGTTTTTACTCTGACTGCTAGAAGAAAAAGAGAGCTGGTAACCCCTGGAGATGAAAAGGATAGGGGTTGGTACCTCCGGTATGTTGTTGTACCCACTGTTGGTTTAGTGGGTGAAGAAAATCTTCCCTTCCCTGAGAAATGGAATCGCGCATGTGAGTATGCTTTAGCTCACATCTATTTACTTTTCCTCGTTCTGACTTGAGATTTTTTATTAACACCGTATCTATTTCATCTTCTCTCATTAATCATGGATACTGTTGAGAATGTCTCCGGTATCCGTGGTCCGTTGCTCCTTTAGAAGAGAGATCTTGGAAGTACCTCGTTGGGAGGTATGGTTGGCATGTAAAGACCCACGGTAAGTGAAGCTCTTGTTCTTGTTTCTTTCCTTACTCGAGTCTCTTCTTTCTTTGTCGCTTAAATTTTTCCCTTTTAATAGGGTTCTCTGCTCGTGGGGTGTCTGCTTCATCTATCCCGAAGATGTCTTTGGCTCAGGCCCAAGAAATTATTGTTGGTTCATCTTCCTCAAAGAGGAAGATTGGTGAGTCTCGTTTCGTAGAAGAAGAAGAAGAAGGTTTTTAGTACACAGGCCACGGAGAAGGCGGGTGGTTTCAGATGATGAGTTTACACCCTTGACCTTGCCTTCCATGTCTGTGGTTGAGCCCTCTATCCTTGAAGATGTCTCACATTTCCTCGTTCATAAGTCTGTGGATTGCCTGTTCCATGAAGGTTTTGTCCTTGCTCTTGATGATTTTCCTTTGGCTGCTGTCTTTCCTGCTTCTTTAAGAGAAGTTGTCTCATCTAGTCCTTTGGCTATTTCGGCTTCTGTTGTTGCTTTGCCCGTAACTTCCTCAACTCTTCACTGCTCCGTGCCTGCTGCTTCGCATGTGGCTTCTCCAGCTCCTCAACCCTCCGTGCCTGTTGTTGTTTCATCTATGCCTGCTTCCATGCCTTCCGTTAGGGAAGTAGGGTCTTCCAGTAGAGAGATACGGCAGGTGGTAATAGAGGTTCCAGCTGAGGGGAATATTTTCAATAAAATGGGTGAGCCCAAAGTGTGGCTCAAGCCTTTGATTGGTCCCACTGAGAAAGCCAAGCTAGCCAGCCACAGTGCTCTTACATGGGCCAATGAAGTTGTGCATACCTCTTTGAAGGTATGATGTTGGTCCTCCTCTTTCATTTTAGTACATGAAATTTACCATATCTGATTGGTTTTATTTCTTGTAGATTAATCTTATAGGCATGGAACTCATGAAGAGGATCTTAAATACGGATCAGGAGACAAAAGAGTTGCAAGCCGATGTTGATAATTAGAAAGCACAGTACGATAGCCTAAGGATTGACATGGATGCCTTAGAAGAGGAAAGGACTACCTTGAAGCGGCAGATGAGGCTCATGGCGGAAGAACTGGAAGTAGAGAAGGATTCTTCCAGTCAGGCTGATAAAGACAAGAATGTTCTGGATTCCTCATTTGCTGAGAAGTTGTCCCGTGCCTCAGAGGAGATTAGAGACTTGAAAATTTTGTTGGGGCAGAAGGAGGAATAATCAGGCGAGCTCGTGAAATCAATCACTCGGACTCAAGAGGACCTTCGTAAGGCTTTAGATAAAGCTCAAACTCTGAAGGACTCGATTGTACCGTTGAGGGCCGCCCATGAAGCTGCTGAAGCGGAAAAGGATGGATTGAGAGCTGAGCTTAAAGTATGGGCAAGGGATTATAAGGATCTTGAATAGGTGGTTGATGTTGATGTGAGTTGGGCGTATATGAACTCACGCCTTGACACATTGACGGAAATGAGTCAAGAGGGTTTCGACCTTAGTGCTGAAATAGCTAAAGCTAAGGAAGCCATGGAAAAGGCTCAACAAGGTCATAACCTTTCTTCGCCCGATGGTGAGACTCCAGCCACTCATGCCTCTTCATCCCTAGTTGCTCCCGCTCCTTCTGCCAGTGAAGTTAACCCCCCCTCCTGAAGAAGTTTAGTTAGTTCACCCTTTTTTTTCTTTTTTTTTCTTTTTTATTCTTTGTCTCAATTTGTGGTTACCCCCACTCCCATCAGGGGTAAATTTGGATTTCTTTAAAGTCCCCAAATGACAACTTAGGGGCACCTCAATGTATATAAAAAATTTATAGGGCTAAGTATAAGTTAATACTTAGTTTTTCTTAGCCGTTTTAATATACTAATGTTAGTATGACTTTTGTTGAGTTTCTGTTTCACTCTTTAAGTCTTTAAAATGCTTCATTTTTCGAGGTTTTAGTTTTACCTCTGTGTTTTGCATGTAGAATGCTTTAGACTAATCGTACCTTTTTGTAATAGGTACGGTGTCATATTAAATGTGTGCCTTTTTATAGTAGGAATAATTTATGGAAGAGGGCCCTTTATAATGGAGATGAAGAAGACATCTCAACTTCATGATAATGCAATAGAGTGATAGGAATTTTACACATGTTTAAGAATTTCTCCAAGGAAAGTTTTTTTGTTTGAACTTCCATGACATTTTACACGTGTTTGATTATCATCTAAAACTCATGTTGCAACTGTTTTTGTTTAACATATTTGATATACTCTTGTATTTCGTAACTGGTTTTTGTAGGTAACAGTTTTTCGATATTAATACAAGGGAACAACTGTTTTTTACTAGTAATAGTTTTTATAAAGATTGGGGTTTTTACTCGCAACTCATTTCATTGGAAACAGTTTTCTAATAAGTACGAGGGAAATCTTTTCTTATTCGTAACTGTTTTGATAACATTTTTGTGAACAAATACAAGGATTTGGATCTTTTATCCACAACTGTTTTATTTGATATCAGTTTTTTGAATGAGTAAACTGATGATGATCTTTTACCCCTAACTGTTTTTGTTACAACAGCTTTGAATAAGTATAAAGATGTACATTTCTTTCTCGTGACTAATATTTTGCCTTTCAACCTGAACATGTTTGAAGGTTTTTTTCTTTTTGCATTAGGCTTTGTATTTGGATGATTCTTTTGATCTCTTTCAATTCTGCTTATATCACTTGTCTTGTTGGGTAGATGGGTCTTCAGGCTCGAGATTTTGACTTTCTGATAGTCTTCTTTGCTTCGTCTTAGCCTTCCATACTGTATAGTCCCGCAATTATTTGAGCTTTGAAGAATGAGATCTCGAGCACCTGATTATTCCTTCCTTGTGGTCCTTTTCCTGTAAAGGAAAAACATTCTGGACTCGAAGGTATATAGTTTTTTAGATGATGACTGCTTAACCCTTTAAAACATCCATCAGAAAGTGTAACCCTAGACCGGGAATTGTGTTATTTCCTCGCGTCTTTGCAGGTCCAATATCATCATCTAGTGATGGGTTAGCTTTGCCTATCATCTAAAAAAGTTAGTAAAATTTTTAAATGTTCAAAAATAAAATCGAACGTGTGATACCTGACAGTGGGTATTCTTTCCTTAGAAGTAATACTTCTTTAGGTGGATGGCGTTCCAGCTTGTTGGTGGAACTCTGCCGTCCATAGCTTCCAACTCATAGGTGCCTTTCCCAGCTATGCCTTGGATTTTGTAAGGTCCTTCCCAGTTTGGACTTAGCTTTCCTGCGCCTGCTTCTTTCGTTGATTGAAAAAAAATTTGAGCACGAAGTCCCCAATCTTGAAGTACCTGGGATGAGATTTACGGTTGTAATAACGCTCTATGATTTTTTTGAGCTGCCATCTGTATCAGTGCTTCTTCTCTCCGTGGTTCAAGCAGGTCCAGATTGGTCCTCAATTCGTCATCGTTTCTCCCTTCATGGCTGTTGAGAACCTTATGCTTGGTTCGCCAATCTCCACAGGTATTAAGGCTTCTGAGCCATAAACGAGTGCGAACGGGGTTTCTCCCGTGACTATTTTTGAAGTTGTTATGTATGCCCATAATACCGTTGGTAACTCATCAGGACAGTTTCCTTTGGCTTTATCCAACTGCTTCTTTAGATTGTTGATGATGACCTTATTCGTTGACTCAACCTGACCATTAGCCACAGGGTGGTATGGTGTCGACGTGATCCGTTTGATTTTCCAGCTTTCGAAGAATTCTGTGATTTGCGAGCCTATGAATTGTGGGCCATTATCGCACACAATCTCCTTTGGTATTCCAAAGCGGCATATTATGTTCCGCCATAAGAAGCTTTTAACTTCCTTATCTCGCACTGGTTTGAACGCTTCTGCCTCTACCCACTTTGTAAAATAGTCGGTTAGCATGAGCAAAAATCGTACCTGTCATTTAGCTGTGGGAAGAGGTCCCACTATGTCCATAACCCATTTCATGAAAGGCCGTGGGGATATTATTGGATGCAATAATTCCGCTGGTCGATTCATGTTATTGGAAAACCTTTGGCACCTGTCACATTTGGATACGAAGTTCTAGGCTTCTTTTTCCATCTTAGGCCAATAGTATCCAGCTCTGATTAGGGTTTTCACTAAGGATCTCATCCCTGAGTGATTTCCACAGTGCCCTTCGTGAACTTCTTTCATCACAAATCCAGTTTGGTTAGGTCCGAGGCATTTAGCTAGGGGTCCTCCGAACATCTTGCGATAAAGCGAGCTGCAAATAAGGCAGTATTGTGAAGCTTTGCGGCGAAGTGCTTGAGCTGCTTTCATGTCTTCAGGTACGGTTCCATTCTACAAAAAATTAAGAATTTTGTTTCTCCTGTCCCAGGTTAAGTTGTTGAAAGTTACCTCATTCCTGTCCTGCTCTATCATTGAATGAAATAGTTGGACGACAATTGCATTGTCTTTGTTTATTATTTATGTGACTGTTGCGAGGTTAGCTAATGCATCTGCTTCTGCATTTTCCTCTCTAGGTATTTGCATTACCTTCCATGTTTTGAATTGTCTCACGAGCTCTCATGCTTTTTCAAGATACTGTTGCATTCGAGTCTCTCGAGTGATGTAAGTCCCATGTATCTGATTTACTACCAGTTGGGAGTCGCTGTTGATCACAATTTGCTCAATTGAGAGCTCCCGTGGGAGTTCAAGCCCTGCAATAACAGCTTCATACTCCGCTTCATTGTTAGTTATAGGATAACACTTGATAGCTTGTCGTGTCTTTTCACCCGTGGGTGATATTTAGACTATGCCTAAGTCGACACCTTTTATATTTGAGGAACCATCGGTGAATAGGTCCATAGGCCCGGATTAGCACCGTTAAAAAGTTGTAAATCTTTCTCTTATTCAGGAATAATGTTATTACTAAAGTCAGCAACAAAATCAGCTAGTATTTGAGGCTTAATTGCAGTCCTAGGCTGATAGATTATTTCATGCTCACTTAATTCTATAGCCCACTTGGCTAATCTCACTGACAATTCCTGTTTATGCAGAATATTTCTTAAAGGATATGAAGTCACAACGGTGATTGGGTGGCATTGAAAATATGGTCGTAATTTTCTAGATGCCATTATTAAAGCTAAGGCTAATATTTCCAGATGTGGATATCTAGTCTCAGCATCTAGTAAAGTTTTACTTACATAATAGATAGGTGATTGTTTACCTTTTTCTTCTCTTACCAGTACCGCACTTACAGCAATTTCTGAGACACCCAGGTAGATGTACAATATTTCCCCTTCTTTTGGCTTTGAAAGCAGTGGTGGTTTCGATAGATAAATCTTCAGATTCTTGAGGGCTTGCTGACATTCTTCAGTCCATTCGAACTGATTCTGCTTCCTGAGAACTAAGAAGAATTTAAAACTTTTTTCGAAAAACTTAGAAATAAATCTTCCCAAAGCTGCTATTCTCCATGTTAGTCTTTGAACTTCCTTTTTATTTGTTAAAATATCAGGTATTTCTTCTATAGATTTAATTTGAGCGGGATTTACCTCTATTCCCCTGTTCGATACAAGGAAACCCAAAAATTTACCTGATTGCACTCCAAAAGTGCATTTCACTGGATTTAGCTTCATATTATACCTGCGTAAAATATCAAAAGAAGTAGAGAGATGCTGGAAATGGTCTAGTACTTGTGTTGATTTTACCAACATATCATCAATATATACTTCCATGGTCTTTCCAAGATGTTCTTGGAACATTTTAGTCACTAACCTTTGATAGGTTGCTCCAGTATTTTTCAAGCCAAAAAGCATAACTTTATAACAGTAAGTTCCCCTGTTTGTAACGAAGGAAGTTTTTTCCTCATCTGAGGGATCCATTTTAATCTGATTATAACCAGAATATGCATCTAAGAAGCTTAATAATTCATGACCTGCTGTGGCATCAATCATTTGATCTATATGTGGCAATGGGAATGAATCTTTGGGGCATGCTTTATTTAAGTCAGTATAATGTACGCATACTCTCCATTTGCCATTCTTTTTAGGTACCACCACAGTGTTTGCTATCCATTTAGGGTACGTTATCTCTCGTATCGAACCAATCTTCAAGATTTTCTGTACCTCTTCGTCAATCAATTGGTTCTTGAATGGTCCTTGCTTTCTTTTTTTCTACTTAACAGACACGAAGGATATATCTTCATTTAGTTTATGAGTCATCACTTCTGGTAGGATGCTTGCCATATCTGAGTGGGACCATACAAAGCAATCTGTGTTAGCCTTTAAATAATCAATTAACTTACCTCTTCTACTAGGGCCAGCCTCGTTCCTATATACATTTTTTGTTCAGGCTTTTGTTCAAAGAATAGAACAACTTCGAGCTCTTCCGTAGTTGTTTTGATATGCTCGTCTTCTTCGGGTTCGTGAATGACGTCCGGTCTGGAATCTACATCTATGTGGTATAGTACACCTTTCGTGGTAACTTGATTCACCTTCTCGTAAGTATTTTCTTTCATCCCTGTTTTAGCAATAATACCTCACGTACCTGTTTGGGTAGTAATGCCTTTTTGGGCGGCGTTACCTGCTTGGGAGATTCCCTTATCTCGTGATTCTTCTACCTCTATTTTCTTGTCTTAGTGTACCACAGAGTTTATATTTCTTGCGGTCTGCTGATCGCCTCTAATTTGCTGAATCCCTCAGAGGGGAATTTAATTACCTGATGCAACATGGAGGGTATTGCTTTCATGTCGTGTATCCATGGCCTTCCCACGATTACGTTATAAGCTATGTCAGTATCGATGACTTGGAACCTGGTACTTTTGATCACCCGCTCATCATAGGTGTTAAGATCAATTTCTCTTTTTGTTATAATCGTAGAGTTATCAAATCCTGATATGGCTCGTTCCCTTGGGATTATTTGATTCCCCAATAGCATTGCTTCCACGACTCCTAGCAAAATGATATTGACTGAACTTCCTGGATCAGTCAACACTCATTTTATGTTAGTGTCATGAATAATTAAAGATATTACCAGAGCATCATTGTGAGGAAACATTAATCCGCCGATATCTGCATCATCGAAGGTTATATCGTCCTCTTCTGGATTTTCGCGAACCCGTTTTTCATGTGTAATTGTGAACTTTGTGGTTGTTTTGCAGACCACTCCGTTTACTTCTTCACCTCCATGTATCACATTAACGGTTCGTTTTGGAGAAGAAGGCTTTGGGGGCTCCTGCCTGTTCCTCATATATGCCTGCTTACCTTTATCACTAAACAATTCTGTTAAATATCCCTATTAAATAAATTTTCTACTTCACCTTGTAAAAATCTACAATCTACATTTTTGTGCCCATGATCATTATGGAATTCACACCAGTGATCTGGGTTCCTTCTATTTGGATTTGACCGCATATCTTTGGGCCACTTAACCTTGTATCCCATGTTCCTCAATATTGAGACAAGTTCAATGGTACTTACATTAAAGGTATGATCCCCAATTTGAGTATTACCTGTAGGTCGTTCATCTCGATCTTTTCTGGATCTAGACGAGGATGAGAATACGTCTCTTCCTTGTGGTCTATAGTCCAACCTAGTGTTTTTTAACCTGGGACGAATATCGCGTCCCGGGGGTCCTAAGTAAGGATCGTACCTGTTTTTACCTGATCTTCTATCTGATTCAGGACGTCTTGACATGGAATGATCTTCGTCTCTCGAACGAGCAATGATATCTTCTTCTATTCTGAGTTTAGTACTATACCTGTTATATACATCATTCCATGTTGTAGCGGGGAATTCTCTTAGACTTTCCTTAAGTCGTCTCGTGGCTTCTAAGATTTTATCATTTATGTTGCTTGCAAATGCCATGGCTGCCCAATTATCAGGCACCCTGGGTAACTGCATTCTTTCTCGTTTTGAGTTGTTCCGTATCTCATTGTTTTATTTTGAATATGTCTTCCATTCTTTTATCAACTTTTTGTGCACCAGAGTGTGCTTTTATAAATGAATCTGCAAGCTCAGCAAAAGAGTCAATAGAATTTTCAGGGAGAAGAGAATACCACGTTAGGGCTCCTTTGGTAAGTGTTTCCCCAAATTTTTTGACAAGGACTGATTCAATCTCTTGTTTTGTTAAGACGTTGCCTTTTACTCCAGTAGTGGAAGCAGTCACATGATCACGTGGGTCAGTTGTTCCATCATATTTTGGAACGTCAGGAATTTTAAACTTCTTGGGTATAGGCAAGGGTGCCGCACTTGGCTTCCAAGGTTGTTGAGAATATCTATCAACATCAATGCCTTTGATGATAGGTGGTACTCCAGGAATTTGTTCAATGCGATCGTTCTTCTCCTTCATCTGTTTCTGCATGGTTAGCAGTAAATTTTGTAATTCTGAGTTATTAGATATACCTGGTCTCGCTTCGAGAGATTCATTATGAGTATCTCCTCTTCCTGAGTTGCCAACCAAGACTGAGGATTTTCCATGGTGATTGCATTATTGGGGGGTGGCGTCGGTGGTGTAGGTAACGCTGCCGGTAATCCTCTCGCAAATTCTTGCAAAGCTTGGCCCACATACTCTACAATCATTTGCTTTACACGATATTGGTCCACAGTTTGATCATTATCACCATTGTTGTTATTGGATCTTTCTAGGGATTGTTCCCTTGAACCACGTGGGGTTCCTGAAGGTGATGGAACTGGGGTTCCATTCCTTTGCTTGTTGTTGTCCTTGAAGTTCGACATAGTTCAGAGGATATCACTTCAAAAGGAAATAAAGATTATCAGATTCCCGGTAACGGAACCAATTTGTTTTACCAATGAATTAGATCCTTTGGCTAAAGCTATTTCTAGGATGAACACGGGTTACTGATAATCAAGGAAATAGAGAAAAAGAATAATAGACAATATTGCAGAAATATAGAAAAGCAAAGTAGATTGTATTCGAGAATCAGATGCCTTTACAAGTTGTATTCCCCTTCCTTATATTGAAGTTTCCTTGATATAACGTACAACTCTTTCTATGTTTTCTCATTAATGACTAATTATGACATTAATGAGGCGTTAAAAAGGATAATGGTAATTGGGGTACGGTTACATAACGTTCGAGTAATCAATTGTGGGTTCTTGAATCTGCCCGAAGCTTTGTCTAGATTCATTCTGACCGTGCCTCTTCCCTGTTTTGATCAAGTTGAGTTTCCCTTGGCTGATAAGCTCGAGGGTTTATTGAATTGTGCCTCTTTGTTCCTTACCTCTTCAAAGAATCACATCCAGCAGTCGCGTTCTCCTGTGTCCACGTAACTGGCTGAGTTGTCAAAAGCTGGCTTATGTTTGAAACTTTTTTTTACCAATACAACGGGTAATTCTCTAAATTCCCCAAAGCCCTAGGTTACTACCCCAAATCCATAATTTTCACTAATTAGGTAGTTAATTTAGCTTGTAATCCATGCATGAAACTAATATTTGTGTAGAATTTACTTACCTTCAATAACTAGGTCGTTTGCCCCTCTTGAATGTTGAAAATCGTCCTAAGGAGAAGAAGATGAGGGAAATGAATTAAATCTCGTTATAAAAACACACTGCCCAGTGGTCTCCTCTATGCGATCGCAGCCTGGGCAGTGCGATCGCAGAGCTTTAGATGAACAGGCCCTCATGGGCCTTCTATACGAACGCGGAGAGAGCCCTGCGAACGCACATGGTAAGGAGTAGCTGGGTTGGGCTCTGTGCGAACATCATAGCCCAACCCATCGCAATTGTGGTGCCCTTTGTGCGAACGCACAGAGAATTCACCACCCCTGCCCAGTTCCTTCTTCGCGAACGCAATAACCCATCCGCGATCGCAGAGAAGGAAACCAGACCTGGAATTTCTGGTGTTTTGCAATTAGCTTTGAGGGGTCCGAAACTCACCCGAGCCCCTCGGGATACCGTCCAAAGGCACTGGCAAGTCTGTATTCATGATACGGACTCGCTCGAATTTTCGGAACGTGAAAACAACAACGAAACTAAGAATTCGACCACAAAACCAAATTGAATCAAACTTTTAACTTAAAGTTCTAGAATTCGCTAACAATGCGCCGAACTGACCTATACTACTCGGAATGACACCAAATTTTGCAGGCAAGTCATAAATGACATAACGGAACTATTCCCGGTCTCGGAATTCCGTTTGGACATCTATAACACAAAAACACGTCCCAAACCACAATATGAACTTAAGGAAATTCTTATTTCGATATTTGGGGCCGAAACGCTCCCGGGTCATCCAAAACCCATTCCGAACATACGTCCAAGTCCAAAATCATCATACGAAGCTACTGGAATCGAAGTCAAACTTGGCCTTAAAGGCCAACCTTAAGGAACCAAGTGTTCCTATAGCACTCTAAACACTTCCGAATCCCAGACCACCCGCCCTCGCAAGTCATAAATAAAAAATAAGCCACTATGGGAAGTTTCATTTAGAGGAACGGGGTCCAATAACGCAAAATAATTGGTCGGGTCGTTACATTCTCCACCTCTTAAATAAACGTTCGTCCTCGAACGGTTCTAGAATCATACCTGAAGTGCTGAATAAGTGTGGATATCTGCTCCGCATGTCCTCCTCGGACTCCCAGGTTGCTTCCTCGACTGGTTGGACCCTCCACTGGACCTTCATTGCAGAAACTCTCTTGTACCTCAACTGGAAATCCTGTCTATCAATAATAGCAACTGGCTCCTCCTCGTAGCCCAACCTCTCATCCAACTGAATAGTGCTGAAATCCACCACGTGAGAGATGTCGACGTGGTATCTCCGGAGCATGGATACATGAAAGACCGGATGAACTCCTGATAAACTGGGAGGTAAAGCTAGCTCATAAGCAACCTCCCCAACTCGCCTCAACACCTCGAAGGGAACTATAAACCTCGAGATTAGCTTGCCCTTCTTCCCAAACCTCATAATACCCTTCATCAGCGAGACCTTCAACAGAACCTTGTCTCCCTCCATAAATGATACATCACGCGCCCTCTGATCCGTGTAACTCTTCTGTTTGGACTGTGCTGTACGGAGCCTCTCCTGAATCAACTTCACCCTCTCCAAAGCATCCCTCACCAAGTCGGTACCACATAACTTAGCCTCGCCAGGCTCAAACCACCCGATAGGGGAACGACATCGCAGACCATACAAAGCCTCAAATGGGTAACTATAATTGTAAGCAAACTCGGCCAAAGGCAAGAACTCATCCCACTGACCCCCGAAGTCAATCACGCATGCCTTGAGCATGTCCTCCAATACTGTATGCTCCAACTGGCCATCAGTCTGAGGGTGAAATGATGTGCTGAGATCTATATGGGTATCCATCTCACTATGCAATGCTCTCCAGAAGTGTGAGGTGAACTGAGGACCTCGATCTGATATAATGGACAGCGGCACACCGTGCAACCGGACTATCTCCCGAATGTAGATATGGGCTAACCTCTCAGAAGTATATGTAGTAACTACTGGAATGAAATGCGCCGATTTGGTAAATATATCCACAATGACCCAAACTGCGTCAACCTTCCGCAAAGTCCGAGTCAACCCAACCACGAAGTCCATAGTGATGCTCTCCCATTTCCACTCAGGAATGGGCATCTGCTAAAGTAGACCTTCTGGCCTCTGGTGCTCATACTTCACCTGCTGGTAATTAAGACACCTAGTCACATACTCCATGATGTCCCTCTTCATCCGCCTCCACCAGTAATGCTGCTTCAAATCACGATACATCTTCGTAGTACCAGGATGAATAGAATACCGAGAACTGCGTGCCTTCTCTAGAATCCTCTCCCTTAGGCCATCAACATTAGGAACACATAAGCGGCCTTATAGTCTCAGAACACCATCCTCGCCAATAGTAACCTCCTTGGACCTACCCTGAACCATTGTCTCCCGTAGCTCTGCCTAACACGGATCATCATACTGCCAAGCCTTAATCTCCCCAAATAACGAAGACTGATAAACCACATGTGCTAAAACTCGACGAGGCTCTGAAAGGTCTAATCTTACCAGGCGATTAGCCAAGGACTGAATGTCCAAGGCTAGAGGTCTCTCCTCTACTGAAATGTAAGCCAAACTACCCATACTATCCGCCTTCCTGCTCAAAGCATCCGCTACCACATTTTCCTTGCTCGGATGATAAAGGATGGTGATATCATAATCCTTCAACAACTCAAGCTATCTGCGCGGCCTCAAATTATGATCCCTCTTCCGTAACAAGTGCTGCAAGCTACAATATAAACCTCACAGGACACTCTATACAAGTAGTGCCTCCAAATCTTAAGAGCATGAACAATCGCCGCAAACTCCAAATCGTGCACAGGATAATTCTTCTCATGAACCTTCAGCTGGCGCGAAGCATAAGCAATAACTCTCCCTTCCTGCATCAACACACACCCCAAGCCAACGCACGAAGCGTCGCAATATACTGTATACATCCCAGAACCGGAAGGCAATAGTAGAACTGGTGTTGAGGTCAATGTTATCTTGAGCTTCTGAAAGCTCACCTCACACTCGTCAGACCATCAGAACGGGGAATTATTCTGAGTCAATCTGTTCAATGGAGCTGCAATAGAAGAGAACCCCTCCACAAATCAGCGATAATAGCCTGTTAGGCCCAAAAAGCTCCTGATCTCTGTAGCTGAAGTAGGACGTGACCAACTCTGAACTTCCTCGATCTTCTGAGGATCAAACTTGATACCCTCTCTGGATACGACATGCCCCAAAATTCACACTTGGAGAACTTAGCATATAGCTTCTGTCCCCGCAAGGTCTGGAGCACAACTCTCAAATGTTGCTCGTGCTCACCCAAGCTACGTGAGTAAATCAAGATGTCATCTATGAAGACAATGACAAAGGAATCAATATACGACCTGAACACCCTATTCATCAAGTCCATGAATGTTGTTGGGGCATTAGTCAAGACAAAGAACATCACAAGGAACTCATAATGGCCATATCTCATACGAAAAGTAGTCTTCGGAACATCTGAAGCCCCAATCTTCAACTGATGATATCCCGATCTCAAATCAATTTAAGAAAACACACGAGCACCCTACAACTGGTCAAACAAATCATCGATGCGCGGCAAAGGATACTTGTTCTTAATGGTAACCTTGTTCAACTGGCGGTAATCAATACACATCCTCATGGACCCATCCTTCTTCTTCACGAATAGAAATGGAGCACCCAATGGCGATACACTCGGTCTGACGAACCCTTTAGCTAACAACTCCTCAAGATTCTCCTTCAACTCCTTCAGAGCCATACGGTACGGAAGAATATATATAGGTTGGGTGCCTGGAGCTAAATCAATGCAGAAATCAATATCACGGTCCATAGGCATGCCTGGAAGGTCTTAAGGAAATACATCAGCAAACTCTCGAACCACTGGCACTGAATCAATCGTTGGAGACTCGGCGGTGGTGTCCCGCACATAAGTAAAATAAGCCAGACAACTCTTCTCGACCATATGTCGAGCCTTCATGAATGACATAACCCGGCTGGCTGCACTAACTGAAGAGCCTCTCCACTCCAGCCTAGGAAACTCGGGCATGGCTAAAGTAACTGTCTTGGCATGACAATCTAGCACGGCATGATAAGGACATAGCCAATACATGCCTAGAATAATCTCAAAATCAACCATGTCGAGAAATAAAAGGTCCGCTCTGGTCTCGAACCCACAGAAAGTGATCACACAAGACCGATAAATCCGGTCTACCACCACAGAATCGCCCACAAGAGTGGACACATATATAGGAAAACCCAAGGACTCGCAAGGAGCATCCAGAAAATGAGCAAATAATGCTAAAACATATGAATAGGTGGATCCTGGATCAAATAATACTGAAGCCTATCTACCACATAGTGAGATAATACCTGTGATCACGGCGTCTGAGGCCACTGCATCTGATCTAGCCGGAATGGCATAGAATCTAGCTGGAGTACCGGAAGGCTGAGCTCCACCAGAGTGAATAGGAGCTGCCTGACCTCCCCCTGACTGGACTCTACCTCTAGGACGACCCATGCCGACCTTCCCTCCACCTCTAGGTGGCCGGACTGCTGGTTCCGGACCCATCGGCTGATAACCCTGTTGTACGGCCTTGCCCCGAAACCTAGGACATTGCCTCCTTATATAACCTGGCTCTTCACACTCGTAACAACTCCCAGGTACCATAGTCTGCTACCCCGAAGAAGAACCTTGAATGGACGGAAGGCGATGTGGGCCCTCTGGCATAGCACTAAAGTAGGGGTCGGAGGATCTCAGATGACTGGGATAACCACTATGTGAACTCTGAATGGCTGGAGAATGGTAGGAACGCTCTGGCATGGCGCTGAAATGAGGCCTCGCTGGAACACCTCGGGGAGGTGGTGGAGGTGTTGAATATAAAGGCCTACTGGGCTGACCACTACTAAACTAAACTCTGCCCCTAGCTGGGGAACCTCTGAACTCTCCAGAGAATCTAGCCCTCTTTTGTCCTGCTGCCCCTACTCCCTGCTCCTCGACCGATACCCCTCGATTCTGCGAGGAATCTCTACCACGAGCTGATAAGGAGTACCCATCTCCACCTCTCAGGCCATAGTGGCCCTAATACCTGGATGTAACCCAGCCATAAATCTACGCATCCTCTTTGCATCAGTAGGTAGTATCATGAGTGCATGGCGAGACAACTCTGAAAATCTGGCCTCATAATCTGTCACTGACATCTGTCCCTTTTCTAGCCGCTCAAACTGATACCGCAGCTCTTCCTTCTCAGAGGGTGGGATATATCTATCTAGAAACATCTACTTGAATTGCTCCCAAGTTACGGGAGGAGAATCTGCTAGCCTGCAGAGAATATAGGACTGCCACCACCTACGAGCTATGTCCTTCAACTGAAAGGTAGTGAAATCCACTCTATGGGACTCTAGTATCCTCATGTTGTGAAATCTGTCCCTGCACCTATCCACAAAATCCTGGCATCCTCGCCTCGCTCACCCCCAAAGACTGGAGGGTGCGATTGAGTCCATCTATCCAATAACTTATGCGGATCACCATCCGCAGCTGGTCTGGGCTCAGGCGCTGCCGTAACAGGCTGGACCCCACCCACGGGCAGTGTACGCGGGGTATGATGTAATTTTGTTGTCTGGCCTGAAACCTGGGCAGTAGGAGTCTGTACTCCCCCTCCCTCCTGAGAAGTGGCAGGACGTGCTGGAAATAAACCAGCCTGGGACATAGTGTCCATAAATCTCATCATACGGCCCATGACTGCCTGGAAGCCTGGCGACGCTATGAAGTCTACTGGTGCAGGATCTGCTGGAGCCTGCTCCTCTATAATAGGGTCCTCTGATGGCGGAACCGGAATAGCTCCAGGTCGCCCTCGTCCCCTACCGCGTGCCGGTTCCCTCCCCTGGCCTCTTCCGCGGCCTCGGACAATAGGGGTAGCGGCCCTTCCCGGGTCTGGAACATCAGATGCATGCGTCCTCACCATCTGTGAGAGAATAGAAGAATGAGTTTAGTAAATCATCGATTGCACGATAGAATAAGAACAAAGAGAGGTTTCCTAACACCCCATAGCCTTCTGAAGATAAGTATAGACGTCTCCATACTGATCCGCAAGACTCTACTGGGTTTGCTCGTGACTCGTGAGACTTACATGAACCTATTGCTCTGATACCATGTTGTCACGACCCAAAATCCTATCTTAGGTCGTGATGGCGCCCAACAGCGGGGTCAGGCACGCCAACACTCAATTTACTAAGGGTTCTTTCTTATTAGATTAAACATTTCAACATATACTCAGTTTTTAAAACTTAAAACATGAATCGATAAGGATAATTAGCTAGTTATTAATCAAAAGCAGTCATGAAGAGGCGTGAGCCAATATATATACAAACCCAAAATCCATGATAACTATCACGTGTATTCTAGAAACTAGTGTCACAAGTCCTACGGGCATACTAACAGAATATACAAAATATATAATATATAGTCCCACTGTCTGAAGGAAATAGACGAGAAGTAAGCAAAAGAAACACCATGGTGCTGCCGGAGATCACCAGGAGAAACCAGCTCGCCGTGAAGTCAGGTTCGTCTATAATCAAAATCAAGCTCCGGTCCGACAACCAGATGCACCAGCCTCAGAACCTGTACAATTAAGTACAGAAGTGTAGCATGAGTATATAAATATATATGTACCTAGTGAGTATCCCGCCTAACCTCGAAGAGGTAGTGACGAGAGGTAGACATGACATTCACTAATGTCCAACAATATAATTTAAAAGAATATGATGAAAACAGTAGGCATGTAAAGGCAGTGAAGCAACAAATATATATGAGGCACTGAAATCCAAGGAAGTACTGGGAATGAATAAAACAATTACTACTTCACCTTCCCCCAAATATCTGTCAAATCAATGTCCATGAATTTAGTAACAAATAAATCATGCGCATGCAGGTTAAGGACAACTGGCCGGCGTCATAAGATAGTCATGTTCGTGCACTGCCGAGGGTCGAACAGCCTGAACCATAAGTGCACATTTCCATAAAGTACTCGCATCTATGCACTGCCGAGGATCGAACGGCCCCAACCAAAATTGCATCTCTGAATCCGCTGTGGTGTACGGCCCATTCCCATAAGAGTGGGGGAAATCACACTCCACCCCCGGAATGTAAATTGCGAAGCAGTCACATGCACACACATTATTACTTTTTAAATTACTTTTCAGTGAAAAATTCCTTACAAGTTTTCTCAAATTCCATGACCTCAGGGAAATAATCTGCATGTAACATTTAATTTATTAATCATATAGTTCATATCAAGTAAAACACAAGGCATGATGTGGGCCTAACTACCCGGACATAATAGTAATAGCCACTATGTACGGACTCACGTCACTTTGTACGTACGTAGCCCCCACAATTATCACATATAGTATTTAAATGACCTAGGGGGACGGTTCCCCCTTACAAGGTTAGAAAGGAGACTCACCTTGTGTCGAATCTACTTCCCTGACCAAGAACGCGCCCAAAACTACGAACTCTACACCCGAGGACTCGAAACTAGCCAAATGTTATACAAATACATCAATTTATGCTCAAAGTATGGAAATTCTCCTACTTATTTAGTAAATTCATCATTCTTGAAGAAATCCCAAAATTCACCCCGGGCTCGCACGCTCGGACTCCGGAAATTCACGAAGGAACCACTCACCCATAACCTAAGGATCATTAATACATGATTTTTACTTGATTTCATAGCTAATTGACGGGTAATTCTCTAAATTCCCGAAAGCCCTAGGTTACTACCCCAAATCCTTAATTTTCACCAATTAGGTATTTAATTTAGCTTGTAATCCATGCATGGAACTAATATTAGGGTAGAATTTACTTACCTTCAATAACTAGGTCATTTTCCCCTCTTGAATGCTGAAAATCGTCCCAAGGAAGAAGAAGAAGAAGATGAGGGAAATGAATTAAATCCCGTTATAAAAACACATTGCCTAGTGGTCTCATCTATGCGACCGTAGTCTGGGCAGTGCGATCACAGAGCTTTAGATGACCAGGCCCTCATGGGCCTTCTATGCGAACGCGGAGAGAGCCCTGTGAACGCGGAGAGAGTCCTGCGAATGCACAGGGTAAGGAGTAGCTGGGCTGGCCCAAAGGCTGGGCTCGGTGCGAACACGAGTGGGGTGTGCGATCGCACTGAGTCAGCAGCCCAACCCATCGCAATCGCGGTGCCCTTTGTGTTAACGCACATGGCATTCACCACCCTTGACCAGTTCCTTCTTTGCGAACGCAGTAACCCATCCGCGATCGCAGAGAAGGAAACTAGACCTGGAATTTCTAGTGTTTTGCAATTAGCTCCGAGGGGTCTGAAACTCATCCGAGCCCCTCAGGACCCCGTCCAAAGGCACTGGCAAGTCTGTATTCATGATACGGACTCGCTTGAATTTTTGAAACTTGAAAAACAACAACGAAAGTAAGAATTCGACCCCAAAACCAAATTGAATCAAACTTTGAACTTAAAGTTCTAGAATTCGCTAACAATGCGCCGAACCGACCTATACTACTCGAAATGACACCAAATTTCGCAGGCAAGTCATAAATGGCATAACAGAACTATTCCCGATCTCGGAATTCCGTTCGAACCTCAATAACACAAAAACACGTCCCAAACCACAATATGAACTTAAGGAAATTCTTATTTCGATATTTCGCGCCAAAACGCTCCTGGTTCATCCAAAACCCATTCTGAACATGCGCCCAAGTCCGAAATCATCATACGAAGCTACCAAAATCGTCGAAACTCGATTCCTAGGTAGGTTGCTCAAAATGTTGACCGAAGTTGAACTTGTCCTTAAAGGCCAACCTTAAGGAACCAAGTGTTCCTATAGCACTCTAAACACTTCCGAATCCCGGACCACCCGCTCCCGCAAGTCATAAATAACTATAAGCCGCTATGGGAAGTTTTATTTAGGGGAACGCAAAACGACCGGTCGGGTCGTTACAAACATCAAAAGAATGAAAGTCTATCCTACCGTCTGAGTAAGTATAGACAGAAATAACAAAAGAATAGCTCCAGAGTGCTGCTGGAAATTGCCAAGAAGAGCAGCTCATCGTGAAGCCTCGACCAGTAAAACTCAGGACGAGCCCCGGACTGGAACCCAGATGCACCTGCCTCAGAACCTGTACAATTAAGTACAGAGCGTAGCATGAGTACATAAACAATATGTACCCAGTAAGTATCCCGCCTAATCTCGAAGAAGTAGTGACAAGAGGTCGACTTGACTCTTACTAGGGCCCAAACTGTGTATTTAGGTGATAATTCAAAAGAGGACAACAAGTAAGCATGGATAGCTAGAAAATAAATATCGAATCGTAATAAAATCGATATGTAGTGAAGCATCAATTTACAAGTATTCAATTCGATCCTCTAGGATAATTCACAGCTCAACAGTCATAAACAATATCAGGCAAATAGCATGCGCATAGTGGAATAAGGACATCCTGCCTGGGCCAACATAATAATAATATTTGTGCACTGCCGAAGGGTCGAACTGCGCAAACCATAGATGCATCTATCAACCTGTCGTGGCGTATGGCCCGCTCCCATGAGAGTAGAGGAAAGAATCACTCTACTCGCGGGATATAAATTGCAAAGCGGTAGCATGAAAACACAACATCGTTCTTTCAATTCTTCTCAAATAACAATTCCTTTAAAACATCAAATTCTCGGTTTTCTTAAAAACAAAGTTGCATACAATGAAGTTACAAGGCATCTAACTCAAGTTAATGGAATTCACATGGCATGGTGTGGGCCTAACTACCCGGACATAACAATAATAGTCACTACGCACGGGCTCTCATCACCTCGTACGTACGTATTCCCCCACAACAATGACACATAATCATTTAATTCACCTATGGGGAAAATTCCCTCTTACAAGGTTAGAAAGGAGACTTACCTCGCGTCAAGTCTACTTCCCGGGTAAAGAATGCGCCCGAAACTCCAAATTCATCGCCTAAGGACTCGAAACTAGTCAAATATTGCATAAATAAATCAATCTATACTCAAAAGTATGAAATTTCAGAAATTTAAATGATTGTTTCAACCTAAATTGCAAAATACCAAAATACACCCCCGAGCCAACATGCTCGGATTCCGGAAATCTTTGAAGGAAACTATCACCCATGGCCTAAGGATCAATATTATATAGTTTTTTGTTTGATTCCTCAACAAATTTCTTGGTCATTTCCCATTTTTTGTCAAAAACCTAGATTTTTACTTAACCCATGGTTTCAACTAATTGTGGTGTTAATCGACCTAACAGTGCAAGTAATAAGCTAAATTCATAGTAGGGATTACTTACCTCACAGTAGCTAGGTCGAATACCCTCCTTGCATGCTCTTAAAATCGCCTAAGAATGAAGAAAAGTGTTCAAAAATGGCTAAGTCCCGTGTTTAAAAGGACGTGCACTGCCTACAGGCTTTCCGCACCTGCGGCTCAAGGACCGCACCTGCGAAGAAGGGGAAGGGGGCCTAGTTTCGCTCCTGTAGGGAGAAGTCCGCACCTGCGGCTCCGCTTCTGTGGAAAGGGGCCCGCACCTACAAAAATTGGCAACTCCTTCAGGGGTCGCGCTTTCGAGATTGAGACCGCAGGAGCGGTCTCGCACCTGCGACTGGACCTCCGCAGGTGCGGTCGCACCAGTCCTAGTGCACCAGCAGTCATTTTAGACTGGTTTTCTCCTCGCTCGATGCCCGAATGGCATCTGGGCCCACCCGAGAACCTGTACAAATATACCAACAAGTACTAAAATCATAATACGGACTCGCTCGAGCCTTCGGAACGTCCTTAACAGCACTAAATCTAAAAATCACACCCCAAAACCTATTGAATCAAACTTAAGAACTTCAAGTTCTTTCAATTCGCTAAAAATGCGTCAAATCTATCTATACTACTCGGTATGACACCAAATTTTGCAAGCAAGTCATAAATGACATAACAGAACTATTCCCGATCTTGGAATTCTGTTCGGACCTCGATAACACAAGAACACGTTCCAAACCTCAATTTGAACCTTAAGGACATTCTTATTTCACCATTTGGTGCTAAAATGCTCCCCAGTCATCCAAAACCCGTTCCGAACACACGCCCAAGTCCGAAATAATTATGTGAACCTACCGAAATCTTTGAATCTCGATTCTTGGGTCTTTTACTAAAAATGTTGACTGAAGTCAAACTTGACCTTTAAGGCCAACCTTAAGGAACTAAGTGTTCCTATACTAATCCAAACTCCTCCAAACTTCGAACCACCCGTCCCCATAAGTCATAAATCAGTAAAAACAACTACGAGAAGTCTCATTTAGGGGCACGGGGTCCTAAAATACAAAATGACCGGTCGGGTCGTTACACATGGTGTAAACCTAAACTACCCGGACATAACAAGAATAGTCACCACGTACGGACCCTCGTCACCTCGTGCGTACATAGTCCCCCACAATTACTAGCACAAAGTTAATTACTTTCACTATGGGGACAATTCCCTCTTCAAGGTTAAAAAGGAGACTTACCTCATTTCGAGCCTACGTCCAACTCAAGAATGCTCTCAAACCCTCAACCCAAAGCCGCAATATCCGAAACTATTCAAATAGTGTAAAAACCAATCATTATAGGCTTACAAGTTCATATTCTAGCTATTAAAGTGATTATCCAACCTGAAGGCAAGGTTCCCAAAATTCACCCCACGGCCCACGTGCTCGAATTCCAGAAATTCTTAAGGGAAGTTGTTACCCATAATCTTAGGAACAATAATATATTATTTTTACTAGATTCCATAACAAAATTTGTGGTTAAATCTTATTTTTATCGAAACCCTAGGTTTTACTCTAAACCCACAATTTCCACCAATTTCCATGGAGTAATCTACCCCTAATCTATGTATTAAACTAACATTATGTAGAAATAACTTAACTGTCACGACCCCAAATCCTAAACCGGCCGTGATGGCGCCTATCGTAGAACTAGGCTAGCTAATAATCACATGTTTATAGTTTCCTTAAAAATCCCAACCAATTTCAAGCATTTCATAAAATATACAGAATTTATTAAATAGATTAGGCCAATAAATAGTTCAACCAACCCCATAACCCGGAGCCAACATGTCATGAGCATCTAAGAGAGATAAGCCAAAAAGGAATACTATTATAATACAAAACCTCCGAATAAATAGCTAGATACAACAAGAAGGGAAAGCAGAGATGTTGCGGACGCTGAACAGCTACCTCTATATCCCAAACTCTGGCTCCGTACAGAATAGATAGCTAATGCTCGGTATCTGCACCTGAATCTGCACACAAGGGTGCAGGGAGTACTGTGAGTACGCCAACTCAGTAGTATTGAAAATAAATCAAGTCTAAGCGGCAAGAAACACATAAAAATCAATGTCATCAATTCACAATATGCACAGCCTTTCTTTCCAACAGTATAAGCATAGATATATGAAATCATCATGCTTTAAAACAAACTTCAGAAAAATCCTTTGAAAAATGTATATTTCCAACAACTTCAAACCGAAAGATTTAGTATGAAAATGAAATAAATCATAAAGAGGCCCCTCGGGCAAAATATATTTCATAAGTTCAGAGTGAAAATGGTAAAATCATAAGTAGCCCCTCGGGCAAAAACATGTATCATAATCAGCCCCTCGGGCATGCCTCGCAGTCACTTATGATAAGCCTCTCGGGCATACCTCACCATCACTCATAATCAGCCCCTTGGTCATACCTCACAGTCACTCATGCCTCTCAATCACTCGTCACTCGGCACTCTGTGTGCTCACTAGGGGGGTGTGCAGACTTCGGAGGGGCTCTTTCAGCCCAAGCGCTAATATCAAGCCACCTCGTGGCGTATCATATCCTCACAAACAGGCCCTCAGCCTCACTTAGTAGAACCTCTCAAAAGCCCCTCGGGCGAATCAGTAAAACGGGGTACTCGACCCAAAACATCATTTTTAAATCTCAAAGTAGTGTAAATCAGGCTGAGTTCCGAAAACAGTAACCACAATGTGACTGAGTGAAATCATCAATAAACAGTGAGGAAAACAGCAGTGAAAAGCTCCGAAGGGGTCTAAACAGATCGGCACGAGGCCCCAAACACGACTTATAGCCCAAATATTGCAACAATCTTTAGAACATAATTTAACATAAGGTTTTGAGTAAAATACGCAACTCATTAGTTGCCGCGGAGAGGACTAAGTCCAATCCAAAAATTAGTGCGCGCCACATAATCGTCATCCAACATGTGCGCCATTCTAAATTCAGTGAGAAATATATAGTCCGGGGTTTCATACCCTCAGGACAAGATTTATAATCATTACTTACCTCTACCGGGCCACAACACTAGTTTGCTATGCTCTTGCTCCTTAAATTGGCTCCCGATTGCTCCGAATCTAGCCAAAACCATTTTAACATCATTAATATATACTAAAGGAACACAACCCAATCGAAAACTATCAGTTTATAAAAAAATCTCGAAATTTGGCCAAACCCGAGCCCCGCGCCCACATCTCGGAATTCGATAAATTTTACATCACTAGAAACCTCGTCCTCCCACGATTCTACACATACCAAAAATACCAATCGGACCACAATTGCCTACCTAAATTGCCAAAAGAATGTTCCAATCCTCCACCCATTCTTCCCAATATTTTCCTACTTTAATCCTTCAATTTACAAGCCTAATCCGAACAAAATAGCATGGAAACGACTTTAATAACCCGGGAACTTACCTCCACTGAAAACCCACAAATTCTCTCTTCAATTTGCCTTCAAATGAGCTCCAACCGCATGCAACAATGGTGAAATGATTAAAATTTCACGGAGGCCTCTTTTCTACTGTTCTACCCAGAAATTTCGCACCTGCGGACACTTAATCGCACTTGCGGACCTGCACCTGTGGACCCGCACCTGCGGTCCCAGGTGTGCACCTGCGCAATCCCACTAACAGACCAATTTTCGCACCTACGGCCACTTCTTCGCACCTGTGGCTTCGCAGGTTCGGACAACTCTTCGCGCTTGCAGATTTCCCCTGCCTAGCCTCCTTTCGCACTTGCGCATTGACTTTCACACCTGCAACGTCGAATCTGCGGCTACCCTTCCGCAGGTGCGGCCAACACCAGAAACTTACACTAGCAGCCATTTGCTGCAATTTTCCAAGTTCAAAACTCCGCCAACCATCCGAAATCAATCCAAGCCCCTCAGGGCCCCAATAAAGCATACCAACACACCCCATAGCATTATTCCAACTTAGTCGAGCCTTCGAAACACCAAAAACAACATGAAAACACCAAAATTACATCAAATTCAAGCCTATGAACTTTGAAACTTCCAAATTTCGCCAACTACGCCGAAACCAATCAAAACATCTCCGATTGACCTGAAATTTTTCACACATACCCAAAATAACATTACGAACCTGTTCCAACTTCCGGAATCCCATTCCTACCCCGATATCCTATATTCCACTGTCGACCGGAAATCGCCAAAAACTAACTTTCGCCAATTCAAGTCTAATTCTACACCGGACATCAAAAATTCATTCTGAACACACTCCTAAGTCCCAAATCACCTAACGAAGCTATCTGAGTCATAAAATCCGCATTCCGAGGTCGTTCACAATTAAGTCAACTCTCAGTTGACTTTCTCAACTTTTAGGCTACTTTAGGAGACTAAATGTCTCAATTCTCAACATAACCACTTCGGACCCAAACCAACTGACCCAACACAACATAAACAGGCTAGCAATATATGACAAATGTAGAAATGGGGTAAATGGGGTAAATCTCAAACGACCGTCTGGGTCGTTACATTACCTCATAATTCTTGGCCGAAATCCCTTATTTGGAAGCTCCTAAATCGTCTAAGAAATGAATGAAATATGTCAAAAATGACACATTTCCCGTATCAAATGAAGGCACTGCCTTCAGCGGTTTCCGCAACTGTGGTTAGGGGACAGCATCTGCAGTCTCGCTTCTGCGAGGGAGGGTCCGCACCTACGAAATTGACTGGGCTGACTGGGGGTCGCATCTGCGGTCTGGGACCGCTTCTGAGGAAGAGGAGTCGCATCGACGGTTCCTGGGCACCTTCCCTCGGGCAGCACCTCCGAGGGATCGACCGCTTCTGCGGTCTCGCACCTGTGGCTGGCTGACCGCAGGTGCGGTCGCACCAGAACTAGTGCACCAACAGCTCATTTTGAGCTTGGACTCGCCTCGCGCGACGTCTGAAAGACATCCGGGGCCCCCGAGGCCCCGTCCAAACATACCAACAAGTTCTAAATCATAAAATGGACTTGATCAAACCTTCGGAACGCCCGAAAAAACATTAAATCTAAGAATCACACCCTAAAACCAATTAAATCAAACTTATGAACTTTGAGTTCTTAAATCTACTTCCAACACGCCGAAACGTACTTAAACTATGCGGAATGGTACCAAATTTTGCGTGCAAGTCATAAATGACATTACGGAACTATTCCCGGTCTCAAAATTCTTGTTGGACTTCGATATCATCAAAACACGTTCCAAACCTCAATTATAGAACTTCAAGAATCTTATTTCTCTATTTGGCGCCGAAACGCTCCCGGGTCATCCAAAACCCGTTTCGAACATACGCCTAAGTCCGATATCATCATACAAACCTGTTGGAACCTTCAAATACCGATTCTGAGGTCGTTTACTCAAAATATTGACCGAAGTCAAACGTGACCTTTTAGGCAACCCTTAAGGAACCAAGTGTTCCAAATTTCAACCTAGACTCTTCCAAATCCCGAACCAACCATCCCCGCAAGTCATAAATCAATAAAAGCAAATATGGGAAGTATTATTTAGGGGTACGGGGTTGTAAGAAGCAAAACAACCGGTCGGGTCGTTATAATAAATAATTAAGTATTTGGAATAGCTAATTAGCAAAAAAAAATTTAATTTCATTATTTTTCAAATTCATCATATAATTAAAACTATCTTCAGATTGACAAGAGTCTTGGCTTAATAGATATGTTTCAATAAAAAAAAGACCATCGTTGATGAAAGAAGTTAGAAAATAAAGTCGAATGAATTATAATATAGTATTAAAAATTAACTTGGATAAAATTCAAAATAGAAGAAATGAGAATGAAATAATAAGTATTCAACATAAGCTGACATTTGTTATTATTTTTATTTTTCATTTATTCCAATAAATGGCCCTATATAGTATTTTGTATACGTAATAAATTATTGGTTGTAAAATACACATTCAATATTAGTCAGTTTTAGACCCTACATCTTTCATTATTACTTAATTATTCATTTTTTTCCTAGAAAATATATGACCTAGACGTTCATTCCAATAGCTCTAACAGAAGATATAATTTTTTAATTAATGTTAATTTGATGACTGTTTGAAGAATTATAATAAAAATATATAACGATTTCGATCATGTTAGATTTAATATTATGTCACAAAAACGAATACAATTTTTGTAAGCTTACCCCAAAGGATATGCCTTTCAAATTAATATAAAATATATGTGCTTAAATAATTTTACGTGTGAACCAGTTTCTTCTAAAAACTATATGACGACCCTCTTTATTCCAAATCTCTAGAAAAATATAATTATTTTACTGATGACCCTTTGAAGAATCATAATTAAAATATACAATAAATATTGGAATTTAATTACCAAAAAACAGATATATCAATCATTTTAGATTCAATATCATGTTACTTGAATTACTACAATTTTCGTAAGATTTTTTCAAAAGATATGCCCTTCAAATTAAAAAGAAATACGTGTTCTCCAATCGAAATATCTAACGATCATTTTACCTTCTAAAAATAAATTTTAGAATTGTTATAAAACGAATTATTTTCAAATATAATAACAAATGAAGTTAATCAATATTAGAATTATTTAAATACTAATTCCCCTTGAATAATGATATATCGAAACTAAATATACTCTTTCAAATATAATTATGAGTCATTCCCCGGTGTGTTTTACTAGCTTACTTTAGTATTCTTTCTAAATGTCTTTTCTCATTTCAGGGCACTTTGATTTTGTGTTCATCTGAAATTTATGGATTATTAGTTGTCTTGTGCAGTTCTATCCATTATTTATGTTTTCAATGACTATGTGTACATACTGAAACTGAAAAGGAAGTATGCTAACTTTATTTATTTAAAAAGTGGCATAAATTTTAAGTTGAATTATTAACTGATGATTGAGGATTTCTATGAGACATTTTTTTTTTCTTAATTGAGTTAGTTATACGTACAATGTCAATATTAATAACTATTGTGAGGAACTTATACTTTTATTTCATAACTCAAACACTCATTGAGATAGGACACGCGCGCGATGCGTGTACCCTACATAATTTTTTTATTATTTTGAATGTGAAATTCATATTGGATAGAAATTATAATTACAATTAAATATTTAAAACTTGGGATGAGCTATTATTAAGATTTGAATCAACAACAAAAAAATCTCTTTAACGTTAAGAACAATCCTAATTGACCAAAAAAGTCTTTGAATTAACTAATTTGCGAAAAATCCAAGTCATATTTTTGAAATTTATAATAAAATAGACTATAATATAGTAGTAAGAGTAAAACTATTAAAAATGCAAACGTTAAAAACAATAATAAGGAAACATTAGAAGACAAAATATATTCTAAGTTTGTTGGCATTAATTAATTTTCTTTCTGGTCTTTGTTCAAATAAATGACAACTCCCTATACTTTCTGTACAAAGTTATTTATTTTAAAGGAAAACTTAGCATTTGATAACTTGATTTACATGTTCTTCATATACACATATTTTACTGATTGACGCTAACCACACGTGCTGTCGCGCCCCTTTTTCTCGTGAAATCGGGTTTCGACGTTTGACAACTCTTTTAAGGAAGTACTAAAAGAGGAAAGTCGCCACCTAACGGTTTTAAGGTGCATTAGGGAACCTACTTCCATATGACTCGGGTTTACTAGTTTGTGTCACCAAAGATCGAGTAAGGGCTCGAATACCTCGAAGAGAAGGTGTTAGGAACTCTTCAAGGTCCACAACTGTGGGTCTCGGCCGAACTCGAATTATATGAATTAGTCAGATAAATAAAGACAAAGAGAGCAAGAAGTTTGGGAAATTTTATTATCAAAAGACTTTGAATAAATACAAACACTTGATTCAAATAAAGGATGGTGGGTCCTAAGTTTTTTAGCCTAAAGGATCACCCCGTGCAACATAAACAACACTTTGTAACTCCCTCGAGATGGGGTGTTACTCGTATAATTCAGCAGGCACAAAATATCATCTCCTGCTACTCGATTACTATCTTTATGTTTTTACCTAAAGCGCACTAGTTGATTCTAAATCATGCCTTATGCGTGCACTACCCGTCCCAAGCGTATGGTCCAGGAGGCATTTGGACCTCTATCTTGGATGGTTCTAGAATTAACTTAGGCTGCTCAAAATGTTAAAACTAGATTAGCCCGTTTCCCCTATTTCTGCCTTATCATATGTTTCTTAGCCTATTTATGTTGTGTTGGGTTGGTTGGTTTAGTTTCGGAGTGGTTGTGGTGAGAACTGAGACACTTAGTCTCTTAAATTAGCTTAATAGTTGAGAAAGTCAACTAGGAGTTGACTTATTGGTAAATGACATCGGAATGTGGATTTTATGGCTTGGATAGCATCGTTAGGTGATTTGGAACTTAGGAGTGTGTTCGGAATGAAGTTTTGATGTCTGGTGTAGAATTAGGCTTGAATTGGCAAAAGTTAGTTTTTGGCAATTTCCTGTCGGCAGTGGAAAATACTATCGGGGTCAGAATAGATATGTGTGTTGTAACGACCGACCGTTCGTTTTGCGTTATTGAACCCTGTTCCCCTAAATGAAACTTCCCATAGAGGATTTTTATGATTTATGACTTGCGGGGACTGGTGGTCCGGGATTCGGAGGTGTTTAGAGTGCTATAGGAACAATTGGTTCCTTAAGGTTGGCCTTTAAGGCCAAGTTTGACTTCGGTCAACATTTTGGGTAAACGACCTCGGAATCGAGTTTCGTCAGTTTCGGTAGCTTCGCGTGATGATTTCGGACCTGGGCGTATGTTCGGAGTCGGTTTCTGATGACCCATGAGCGTTTCGGCACCCAATATTGAAATAAGAAGCTCCTTAAGTTCCTATTCTGGTTTGGGGTGTGTTTTTGTGTTATCAAGGTCCGAACGGAATTCCAAGATGGGAATAGTTCTTTTATGTCATTTATGACTTTCCTGCAAAAGATGGTGTCATTCCGAGTAGTATAGGTTGATTCGGCGCGTTATTAGCGAAGCCTAGAAAACTTAAGGTTCCTAGTTTGGTTCTTGGGGTTTTGAGGTGTGATTTTGAGTTTTATCGTTGTTTTTGGTGTTATGAAGGCTCGAGCGAGTCCGTATTATGATTTGGGACTTGTTGATATATTTGTACGGGGGATCAGGTGGGCCCATGTGCCTCCCGGACACCACACGAGGCCAAAATCTAGCTAAAATAGCTGCTGGTGCACCTGTTCTGGTGTGACTGCAGGTGCGGTTGGCCAGTCGCAGAGCCTCGCAGGTACGACCCCCAGTATTCAGGCCAATTCTCGTAGGTGCGGACAAAATTCAGCAGGTGCGGAAACACTGTTCAGACAGTGTGTTTTTATACACGGGTTTTAATTCATTTTTCTCATCTTCTTCTTCTTCCTTGGGGAGATTTCCACCATTGTAGAGGGGCAAATGACCTAGTTATTGAAGGTAAGTAAATTCTACTCTAATATTAGCTTCATGCATGAATTCCTAGTTAAGTTTAATCACATAATTAGTGAAAAATCAAGAATTGGGTAGTAACCTAGGGCTTTCGATAATTTGAGAATTTACCCAATCAGCTATGAAATCAAGTAAAAATTGTATATTAATGATCCTTAGGCTATGGGTGAGTGTTTCCTTTGAGAATTTTTAGAATACGAGCATGCGGGCCCGGGGTTGGATTTTAGAATTTCTTCAAGAATGGTGAATTTGGATAAGTAATAGGAGATTCCTTGCTTTGAATATAAATTAACATATTTGTACAACATTTGGCTAGTTTCGAGTCTGTGGGTGTCAAGTTCGGGGTTTTGGGCGCATTCTTGACCCGGGGAGTAGGTGCGACGCGAGGTGAGTCTCCTTTCTAACCTTGTAAGGGGAAATTGTCTCCCTAGATGATTTAAATTCTATATGTGATAAATGTGGGGGCTACGTATGTACAATGTGACGAGAGTCCGTACGTAGCTGCTATTATTGTTATGTCCGGGTAGCTAGGCTTACACCATGTTTTTATGTTTTCATTGAAATGTATTATATGCATAGTGAGTTAATATTATATGCAGCTTGTTTTCCTGAGATTGTGGAATTTAAGTAATTTTTAAGGAATTTTTCACGAAGAGTAATTGATGAATAATAAATGTGTGGATTGTGTGTGCATGTGACCGCTTTGCAATTTACATTCCACGAGCGGAGTGTTGTTTCCCCCACTCTCATGGGAGTGGGCCGTACACCATGGCGAGATTGAAAGATATATACATATTATGGTTCTGGTCGTTCAACCCTCGGCAGTGCAAAGATATGATCATTATGATGGCTCAGGCCAGTTGTCCTTATCCTGTATGCGCATGTTAAATTGTTAAGAATTCTGTTATGGATTTTGAGTGTTCAGATAAATTTTTGAAGGAAAGAAAACAATAGTGAGATAGAAATTGTATATTTACTTTCAGTATTTATTTGAATCACTGCTATTCTAAATGTTTACTGCTTTTATCATCCTTGTACATCTGTTACTGATATTATATATTGCTAATCATTTTATTGGACCTTAGTGAGTGTCAAGTCGACCTCTCGTCACTACCTCTTCGAGGTTAGGCGGGATACTCACTAGGTACATATATATTTATGTATTCATGATGCACTTCTGTACTTAATTGTATAGGTTCTGAGGCTGCTGCATCTGGTTATCCGATTGGAGCTTGACGTGTATTCTGGACATGACTCCACGGTGAGCTGACTCCTTGGCGATTCTTAGCAGTACTATGGAGTTATCTTTTGTTTATTTATGTCTACTTCTTTCAGACAGTAGTACAGTTTGTATCATCTTTTGTATATTCTACTAGTTCGCCTGTTGACTTGTGACACTAGTTCCTGACACACACATAGTAGACTCTTTATTTTGGGACTGTATATATTGGTTCATGATCATTGTGGATGTATTTACTTAAGTTGGTTAATGTTTCCGCTTTTATTTAAATGATCTAAGCTTAAAATTTTGGAAATTGTGGGGTTGGTATGCCAAGTAAGGATAATCTCACTAGTAAACAACTATTGGCTTGCCTGATTCCGGTGTTGGGAGTCATCACGACCTGTGTTGGATTTTGGGTCGTGACAACATGGTATCATAGCACTAGGTTCACGTAAGCCTCACGAGTCACGGGCAAACCCAGTAAAGTCTTGCGGATCAGTACGGAGACGTCTGTACTTATCTTCAGGAGGATATAGGGTGTTAGGAAACCTCTCTTTGTTCTTATTCTATCGTGCAGTCGATGATTTACTAAATTCATTCTTATACTCTCTCACAGATGCTGAGGATGCGTTCATTTGATGTTCCAGACCCGGGAGGGGCCGCTACCCCCATTGTTGAGGCCGTGGCAGAGGCCGGGAAGGGCACTGGCCCGAGGTAGGGGATGAGGGCGTCCCTGAGCTATTCCAGTCATACCACCACCAGAGGACCCTACTATAGAGGAGCAGGGTGAGGTGCCCCCAGCAGGTCCTGCTCCAATGGACTTTATACGGCGCGAGGATTCCAAGAGATCATGGGCCGTATGATGCAGTTCATGGACACTATGTCCCAGGCTGGTTTATTTCCAGCGGATCCTGCCACATCTCAGGTAGGAGGGGGAGCCCAGACCCCTACTGCCCAGGCTACAGGCCAGACAGAAACACTCCATCATACCCAGGGTATACTGCACGTGGGTGGGATCCAGCCTGTTGCAGCAGCTCCTGAGCCCAGGCCAGCTGCGGACGGTGATCCGCAGAAGTTATTGGATAGATGGACTCGGTTGCACCCTCCAATCTTCGGAGGTGAGTGGGGCAAGGATACCCAGGACTTTATTGATAGGTGCAGGGATAGACTGCACAACATGAGGATACTGGAGTCCCATGGAGTGGACTTTACTACCTTCCAGCTAGAGGGCCGAGCTCGCAGATGGTGGTAGTCCTACATTCTCAGTAGGCCAGCAGATTCTCCTCCTATCACCTGGGAGCAGTTCACTCAGATGTTTCTAGACAGGTATATCCCACCCTCTGAGAGGGAAGAGCTACGATATCAGTTTGAGCAGTTGGAGCAGGGACAGATGTCAGTGAAAGATAATGAGGCTAGATTCTCAGAGTTGTCTCGCCATGCACTTATGATATTGCCTACTGATGCTGAGAGAGTGCGGAGATTTGTAGCAGGGTTGTACTCCGGTATTAGGGCCAACATGGCCTGAGAGGTGGATATGGGGACTCCCTATCAGCTGGTGGCCAAGATAGCTCATCAGATTGATGGCTACTGATTGAGAGGCAGAGAGTAGGGTCAGCAGGACAAGAGGGCCAGATTCTCCAGGGATTTTAGAGGTTCCCCAGTTAGGGGCAGGGGTCAGTTCAGTAAAGGTCAGCCCAGCAGGCCTCCATATTCAACACCCCCACAACCTCAGGTGTTCCAGTGAGGGCTCATTTCAGCGCCAAGCCAGAGCATTCCTGCCGCCCTCCAGCTATTCAAAGTTCACCCAGTGGTTATCCCAGTTATCCGAGATTCCCCAGTCCCTCCTTCAGTGTTATGCCAGAGAGTGCACATCGCTCTCCGGACATTCATGGTTCCTTTTCGGGGCAGTAGGCTATGATACCCGGAGGTGTTATGAGTGTGGGGATCCAGGTCATATGAAGATGCATTGTCCCAGGTTTTGGGGCAAAGCGGTAGAGTCGGGTTTCAGCCTATGGGTCAAGCACCAGCAATCAGGGCACCTAGAGGTGGGGGGACAGGTCGGCAGGGGTCGTCCTAGAGGTGGAGGCTAGTCAGGGGGAGGTCAGCCAGCTCCTGTTCATTCTGGCGGATCTCAGTCTTCCGGTGCTCCAGCTAGATTCTATGCTATCCCGGCCAGATCAGATACAGTAGCCTCAGACGCCGTGATCACATGTATTATTTCAGTATGTGGTAGAGAGGCATCGGTGTTATTCGATACAGGATCCACTTATTCCTATGTTTCGTTCTTATTTTCTCATTTCTGGATGTCCCTCATGAGTCCTTGGGTTCACCTATTTATGTGTCCACTCCCGTGGGCGATTCTGTGGTTGTAGACCGGATTTTCTGATCATGTGTCATTTCATTTTGTGGGTTTGAGACCCGAGCGAATCTCTTATTGCTCGACATGGTTGATTTCGAGATTATTTTAGGCATGGATTGGCTATCTCCTTATCATGTCGTGCTAGATTACCATGCCAAGACAGTTACCTTAGCCATGCCCGAGTCGTCTAGGCTGGAGTGGAGAGGTTCCTCAGTTAGTACAGCCAGTCGGGTTATTTCATTCTTGAAGGCTCGACATATGGTCGAGAAGGGTTGTCTAGCCTATTTTGCTTATGTGCGGGATACCACCGTCGGGTCTCCGGTGATTAATTCAGTGTCAGTTGTTCGAGAGTTTGCTGATGTATTTCTTTCGGATCTTCCGGGCATGCCTCCGGACCGTGATATTGATTTTTGCATTGATTTAGCTCCAGACACCCAGCCTATATCTATTCCTCCGTACCGTATGGCTCCGAAAGAGTTGAAGGAGTTGAAGAAGCAGCTTGAGGAGTTGTTAGCTAAGGGGTTCATCAAACCGTGTGTATCGCCATGGGGTGCTCCAGTTCTATTTGTGAAGAAGAAGGATGAGTCTATCCGGATGTGTATTGATTACCACTAGTTGAACAAGGTTACCATTAAGAAAAAGTATCCTTTGCCGCGCATCGATGATTTGTTTGACTAGTTGTAGGGTGCTCGTGTGTTTTCTAAGATTGATTTGAGATCGGGGTATCATCAGTTGAGGATTCGGGCTTCAGATGTTCCGAAGACTGCCTTTCGTAGGAGATATGGCCATTATGAGATCCTGGTGATGTCCTTTGGCTTCACTAATGCCCTAGAAGCATTCATGGACTTGATGAATAGGGTGTTCAGGTCGTATATTGATTCCTTTGTCATTTTATTCATTGATGACATTTTTATTTACTCACGTAGCCTGGGGGAGCACGAGCAGCATTTGAGAGTTGTGCTCTAGACTTTGCGAGAACAGAAGCTATATGCTAAGTTCTCTAAGTGTGAGTTCTGGTTGGATTCTGTGGCATTTTTGGGGCATGTGGTGTCCGGAGAAGGTATCAGGGTGGATCCTTAGAAGATCGAGGCAGTTCAGAGTTGGTCGCGTCCTACTTCAACTATAGAGATCAGGAGCTTTTTGGGCCTAGCAGGCTATTATCCCCGATTTGTGGAGGGGTTGTCTTCTTTTGCAGCTCCATTGACTAGATTGACTCAGAAGAATGCCCCATTTTGATGGTCTGACGAGTGTGAGGTGAGATTTCAGAAGCTCAAGACAGCATTGACCTCAGCACCAGTTCTAGTATTGCCTTCCGGTTCTGGGATGTATACAGTATATTGCGACGCTTCACGCGTTGGCTTGGGCTGTGTATTGATGCAGGAGGGGAGAGTTATTGCTTATGCTTCGCGCCAGCTGAAGGTTCATGAGAAGAATTACCCTATGCACGATTTGGAGTTGGCGACGATTGTTCATGCTTTTAAGATTTGGAGGCACTACTCGTATGGAGTGTCCTGTGAGGTTTATACAGACCACTGTAGCTTGCAACACTTGTTCAAGAAGAAGGATCTTAATTTGAGGCAGCACAGATGGCTTGACTTGTTGAAGGATTATGATATCACCATTCTTTATCACCGGGGCAAGGCAAATGTGGTACCAGATGCTTTGAGCAGGAAGGTGGAGAGTATGGGTAGCTTGGCTTATATTTCAGCAGAGGAGAGACCTCTAGCCTTGGACATTCAGTCCTTGGCCAATTTCCTGGTGAGATCAGACCTTTCAGAGCCTTGTCGAGATTTAGCACATGTGGATGCTCAGTCTTCGTTATTGGGGGAGATTAAGGCCTGACAGTTCTATGATACGTGCTTAGAAGAGCTTTGGGAGACAGTGGTCCAGGGTAGGGCCAAGGAGGATACTATTGGCAAGGATGGTGTTCTGAGACTTCAGGGCAGCTTATGTGTTCCTAATGTTGATGGCCTGAGGGAGAGGGTTCTAGAGGAGGCACACAGTTTTCGGTATTCTATTCATCCTGGTGCTACAAAGATGTACCGTGACTTGAAGCAGCACTACTGGTGGAGGCGAATGAAGAAGGACATTGTGGAGTATGTGGCTAGGTGTCTTAATTGCCAGCAGGTGAAGTATGAGCACCAGAGGCCAGGAGGCCTACTTCAGCAGATGCCCATTCCTGAGTGGAAATGGGAGTGCATCACTATGGACTTCGTGGTTGGGTTGCCTCTGACTTTGCGGAAGGTTGACGTGGTTTGGGTCATTGTGGATAGATTGACCAAATCGGCGTATTTCATTCCGGTAGCTACTACATATACTTCTGAGAGGTTGGCCCAGATCTACATTCGGGAGATAGTCTGGTTGCATGGTGTGCCGGTGTCCATTATATCAGATCGAGGTCCTCAGTTCACCTCGCACTTCTGGAGAGCATTGCATAGTGAGATGGGCACCCAGATAGACCTCACCACAGCATTTCACTCTGAGACTGATAGTCAGTCGGAGCGTACAGTTCAGATATTGGAGGACATGCTCAGGGCATGTGTGATTGACTTTGGAGGTCAGTGGGACCAGTTCTTACCTTTGGCCGAGTTTGCTTACAATAATAGTTATCAGTCCAGCATTGAGATGACACCATTTGAGGCTTTGTATGGTCGGCGATGTTGTTCCCCCTATCGGGTGGTTTGAGCCTAGCGAGGCTAAGTTATATGGCACCGACCTGGTGAGGGATGCCTTGGAGAAAGTGAAGTTGATTCAGGAGAGACTCCGTACAGCACAGTCTAGACAGAAGAGTTACGCGGATCAGAGGATGCGTGATGTATCATTTGTGGAGAGAGATAGGGTCCTGTTGAAAGTCTCACATGTGAAGGGTATTATGAGGTTTGGGAAGACGGGAAAGCTGAGCCCGAGGTTTATAGGTCCATTCGAGGTGTTGAGGCGAGTTGGGGAGGTTGCTTATGAGCTGGCCTTGCCTCCCAGTTTATCATGAGTTCATCCAGTTTTTCATATATCCATGCTCCTTAGGTACCACGCCGACTTCTCTCACGTGTTTGATTTCATCACTATACAGTTTGATGAGAGGTTAAGCTATGAGGAGGAGTCGGTTGCTATTATTGATAGACAGGACCGCCAGTTAAGGTCCAAGAGAGTTTCTGCTATAAAAGTCCAGTGGAAGGGCCAACCAGTTGAGGAAGCGACCTGAGAGTCCGAGGAGGACATGGGGAGCAGATATCCACACATATTCAGCACTTCAGGTATGATTCTAGACTCGTTCGAGGACGAACGTTTGTTTAAGAGGTAGAGAGTGTAACGACCCGACCAGTCGTTTTGCGTTATTGGACCCCGTTCCCCTAAATGAAACTTCCCATAGCGGCTTTTTATGATTTATGACTTGCGGGGACTGGTGGTCTGGGATTCGGAGGTGTTTAGAGTGCTATAGTAACAATTGGTTCCTTAAGGTTGGCCTTTAAGCCCAAGTTTGACTTCGGTCAACATTTTGGGCAACCGACCTCGGAATCGAGTTTCGTCGGTTCCGGTAGCTTCATATGATGATTTTGGACCTGGGCATATGTTCGGAGTGGGTTTCTGATGACCAGGGAGCGTTTCGGCACCCAATTTTGAAATAAGAAGATCCTTAAGTTCCTATTGTGGTTTGGGACATGTTTTTGTGTTATCAAGGTCCGAACGGAATTCCGAGATCGAAAATAGTTCTGTTATGTCATTTATGACTTGCCTGCAAAATTTGGTGTCATTCCGAGTAGTATAGGTCGGTTCGGCGCGTTGTTAGCGAAGCCTAGAAAACTTAAGGTTCCTAAGTTTGGTTCTCGGGGTTTTGACGTGTGATTTTTATTTTTAGCATTGTTTTGGGTGTTCCGAAGGCTAGAGCGAGTATGTATTATGATTTGGGACTTATTGGTATATTTGGACGGGGGCTGGTGTGGGCCCAGGTGCCTCACAGACACCACACGAGGCCAAAAACTAGCTGAAATAGCTGTTGGTGCACCTGTTCTGGTGTGACCGCAGGTGCGGTTGGCCAGTCGTAGGTACGGGACCGCCCCTGCGGTCCCGGCCTCGCAGGTGTGACCCCCAGCGGTCAGGCCAATTCTCGCAGGGGCGGACAAAATTCCGCAGGTGCGGTCTCCACTCCGCAGGTGCGGTCTCCACTCCGCAGGTGCAGGCCCAGGCTCCCTAGTCCATTTCCGCAAGTGCGAGACCGCAGGTGCGGAAACACTATTCAGACAGTGTGTTTTTATACACGGGTTTTAATTCACTTTTCTCATCTTCTTCTTCTTCCTTGGGGCGATTTCCACCATTTTAGAGGGGCAAACGACCTTGTTATTGAAGGTAATTAAATTTTACTCTAATATTAGCTTCATGCATGAGTTCCTAGTTAAGTTTAATCACTTAATTAGTGAAAAATCAAGAATTGGTTAGTAACCTAGGGCTTTCGATAATTTGATAATTTACCCGTGAATTAGCAATTAAATCAAGTAAAAATCGTATATTAATGATCCTTAGGCTATGGGTGAGTGTTTCCTTCGAGAAGTTTTAGAATACGAGGATGCGGGCCCGGGGTTGGATTTTAGAATTTCTTCAAGGATGGTGAATTTGGCTAAGTAATAAGATAATTCCCTGCTTTGAATATAAATTAACATATTTGTACAACATTTTCCTAGTTTCAAGTCTGTGGGTGTCAAGTTCAGGGTTTCGGGCGCATTCTTGACCCGGGGAGTAGGTGCGACGCGGGGTGAGTCTCCTTTCTAACCTTGTAAGGGGGAACTGTCCCCCTAGGTGATTTAAATTCTATATGTGATAACTGTGGGGGGCTACGTACGTACAAGGTGACGAGAGTCCGTACGTAGTGGCTATTATTGTTATGTCCGGGTAGATAGGCTTACACCATGTTTTTATGTTTTCCTTGAAATGTATTATATGCTTAGTGAGTTAATGTTATATGCGGATTGTTTTCCTGAGATCATGGAATTTAAGTAATTATTAAGGAATTTTTCACGAAGAGTAATTTATGAATAATAAATGTGTGGATTTTGTATGCATGTGACCGCTTCGCAATTTACATTCCGTGAGCGGAGTGTTGTTTCCCCCACTCTCATGGGAGCAGACCGTACGCCACGGCAAGATTGAAAGATATATACATGTTATGGTTCGGGTTGTTCGAACCTCGGCAGTGCACAGATATGGTCATTATGATGGCTCAAGCCGGTTTTCCTTATCATGTATGCGCATGTTAAATTGTTAAGAATTCTGTTATGGATGTTGAGTGTTCGGATAAATTTTTGAAGGAAAGAAAATAATAATGAGATAGAAATTGTATATTTATTTTCAGTATTTATTTGAATCACTGCTATTCTAAATGTTTACTGCTTTTATCATCCTTGTACGTCTGTTACTGATATTATATATTGCTAATGATTTTATTGGATCTTAGTGAGTGTCAAGTCGACCTCTCGTCACAAACTCTTCGACGTTAGGCGGGATACTCACTGTGTACATATATATATTTATGTACTCATGCTGCACTTCTATACTTAATTGTACAAGTTCTGAGGCTGGTGCATCTGGTTATCCGACCGTAGCTTGACGTGTATTCTGGACCTGACTCCACGGTGAGCTGATTCCCTTGGCGATTCTCAGCAGTACTATGGAGTTATCTTTTTTTTATTTCTATCTACTTCTTTCAGACAGCAGTACCGTTTGTATCATCTTTTGTATATCTACTAGTTCGCCTGTTGACTTGTCACACTAGTTCCTGGCACACACATAGTAGACTCTTTATTTTGGGACTGTATATATTGGTTCATGATCATTGTGGCTGTATTTACTTAAGTTGGTTAATGTTTCCGCTTTTATTTAAATGACCTAAGCTTAAAATTTTGGGAATTTTGGGGTTGGTATGTCAAGTAAGGACAATCTCACTAGTAAACAACTGTTGGCTTGCCTGACTCCGGTATTGGGCGCCATCACGACCTGTGTTGGATTTTGGGTCGTGACATGTGCAAATTTTCAGGTCAATTGAATGTGTTTTGGTTGGTTTCGGCATCATTGGCGAAATTTAGAAGTTTTAAAGTTCATAGGTTTGAATTTTATGTAATTTTGGTGTTTTTGTGTTGTTTTTGGTGTTTCGAAGGCTCGACTAAGTATGAATGATGCTATGGGGTGTGTTAGTATGTTTGGTTGGGGCCCCGAGGGGCTCGGGTTGATTTCGGATGGTTAGCGGAGGTTTGAACTTAGGAAATTGCAGCAAATAGCTGGTGGTGTGAATTTACTGGTGTGGCCGTACCTGCGGATGAGGAGCTGCAGGTGCGATAGCCGCAGGTGCGAAGATCCTTGTGTAGGTGCGAAAAGAGGCCAGGCTGGGAGGAATTCGCAGGTGCGAGGCATAGGTCGCACCTGCAAAGCCGCAGGTGCGGAAAAGGACTCGCAGGTGCGAAGTTTGGACTGTTAGTGGGATTTCACAGGTGCACACCTGGGACCGCAGGCGCAGGTCCGCAGGTGCGAGGAATTGTCCGCAGGTGTGGATTAACTGGTTAGAAAATATAAATAGGTGCCTTCGCGAAATTTTGGTCATTTCTTCCATTGTTGCATGCGGGTTTAGCTGGTTTGAGAGCAAATTGAAAAGGGAATTCGAAGGTCTTCAGTGGAGGTAAGTTCCCGGATCATAAACTCGTTTCTATGTTATTTTGTGATGGATTAGGCTTGAAATTTGAGGAATTTAAAGTAGAAAAAGTTGGGGGAAATGGGAGTAAGTTTGAAAAATTCTTTTGGTGATTTGAGCGGGCAATTGTAGTCTGATTGTGGTGTTCTTGGTAAGTGTAGAATCATGGGAGGATGAGGATTCTAGTGATGTAAATTTTATAGAATTCCGAGACGTCGGCCCGGGGCTCGGGTTTGGCCGAATTTCGAGAATTTTGTATAAATTGATAGTTTTCGATTGGGTTTTGTTCCTTTAGCATGTATTGATAATGTTAATTTGGTTTTGGTTAGATTCGAAGCAATCGGGAGCCGATTTGAGGGGCAAAAGCATCGTGAATTAGTATTGTAGCCTGGTAGAGGTAAGTAATGGCTATAAATCTTGTCCTGAGGGTATGAAACTCCAGACTTCATATACAGTTATCCTTAAACTTCCGTGCTTGGTGGAGAAGAAGCGAACAAAAGTACGCTCGCTTGTTTTCTTGTTCTCTATCGCGAACAGGGATCGCTCGCTAGCTAGGTCAGATTGGAGCAAGATTTTATGAGAAAATATTCCCAATATTCGGGGACAAGGGGCGGAACGACCTCTCGATCTACTTACTGCAGCCCCGGAAGAAAATTGTCGTCTAGGCGTCTCATTGTTTTTGAATGGCGCACGTGTCGGATGGCGAGCATGTGGCGCGCACTAATTTTTTTATTGGACTTGGTCCTCTCCGCAGCAACCATTGAGTTGAGTATTTTACTCTAAACCGTATTTTAAATTGTGTTGTAAAACTATTGATATATTTGGGCTATTAGCCATGTTTAGGGCCTCGTTCCGACTTGTTTGGACCCCTTGGGGACTTTTTACTGTTATCTCCTCACTGTTGATTTATGATTTACACTCAGTCATGTTATGTTTAACTGATTCCGGAACTCAGCCTTATTTATACTGTTTTCAGAAATAAAATAATGTTTTTGGGTCGAGTACCCCGTTTTACTGATACGCCCGAGGGGCTTTTGAGAGGTTTTGACTGAGTGAGGTCGAGGTATTGATTGTGAGAATATGATACGCCACAAGGTGGCTTGATATTACCGCTTCGTCTGAAGGATCCCCTCCGGAGTCTGTACACACCCCCTGTGAGCGCAGGTACCTACTGAGTGCGAGTGTCGAGTGACGAGTGACTGGGAGGCATGAGTGACAGTGGGGTTGCCCGAGGGGCTGATACTGAGTGACTGTGAGGTGTTGAGTGATGTTCTGCCCGAGGGGCAATTTATGATTCATGTTCTACCCGAGGGGCTATTTATGACTTATTTCATTTTACACTAAACTCTTCGGGTATTTTTATTTCTGAAATTGTTGGAAAACACATTTTCAAAGGATTTTACTGAAGTTGGCTTTTAAGGCATATTGATTTCATACGTATATATATATATTGTTGAAAATAAAGGTTGTGCATATTGTGAACTGATGAATTGATTTTTATGTGTTTCTTACCGCTTAGACTTGATTTATTTTCATTACTACCGAGTTGGCATACTCACATTACTCCCTGCACCCCTGTGTGCAGATACAAATGTTGATACCGAGCGTTAGCCATCTATTCCGTACGGAGTCGAAGTTCGGGACATAGAGGTAGATGTTTTAGCGTCTGCAGCATCTCTGTTTTCCCTTCTTATGTTGTACCTAGTTATTCGTTCGAAGGTTTTGTATTATAATAGTAGACATTTGGCATGTATGTTAGATGATCATGACATGTTTACTCCGTATTTTGGGGATGGTTTAGATTGTTTTTAACTGTTTATTTTGCGTAATAGATTCAGTAAATTCTATATATTTTTATGAAATGTTGAAAATGAGTTGGGATTTTTGGAAAGATACTGTAGATATGTGAATTGGCAAGCCTAGTTCCACGATAGGCTCCATCACGGCCAGTTTAGGATTTGGGGTCGTGACAAGTTGGTATCAGAGCCTAGGTTACATAGGACTCAACGGTCATGAGCAGGTTTAGTAGAGTCTTGCGGATCGGTGCGGAGACGTCTGTACTTATCTTCGAGAGGCTGCGAAACCCTTAGGAAGAATCTCATTTTTCTTGAATTCTGTTGTGCTATTTTGTTGATTCTGGAAATCCAAACTTCTGTTGTTTCCTTCTCTAATAGATGGTGAGCACTCGCTCTACTAATCAGGATAACCAGCCACCAGCTAGACCAGTGAGAGGTCGAGGCCGTGGTAGAGGTAGGAGCCAGCTTGTGCAGCATCCAAGGAAGTGCCAGTTGATTCCCCTACTGTTCAGGGTAAGGTTCCCGCCATAGATACTCCAGCGGGACAGGCTTAGGCACCGGCAGTGCCTATTGTTATTCCGGGTCTTAAGGAGACCTTGGCTCAGATCTTGACTGTGTGTACCACCCTTGCTCAGGCAAATGCCGCTACTTCTCAGGACGGGGGAGGCAGTCAGAATCCAGTAGCCCGGAAACCTAAGCAGGGTACTCAGGGCCATCAGACACCGGGGGCGGTTCCCGCCCAGCCGGTTGCTCCAGTTTGCGACTTCGTGGTTCCGGCTATGATAGAGGATGAGCAGCGTAGACTGGAGAGTTTCAGTAGACTTCAGCCTTCGACGTTCAGTGGTGCTGAGGGCGAGGATGCCCAGGGTTTTCTGGATAAGTGTCAGAGGATGCTGCGTACTGCCGGGATTTTGGAGACCAGTGGGGTCTCGTTTGCTACTTTTCAGTTTTCTATTGCTGCTTTCTCACCTGGCAGCAGTTCTCCACTATATTCTTGGAGAAGTATGTACCCCAGTCTCATAGGGAAGAGCAGCGCAGGAATTTTGAGCAGCTGCGTCAGGGGGAGCTATCAGTGACGGAATATGAGATGCAGTTTTCAGAGTTGGCTCGTCATTCCACCGAGTTGGTCCCTACTGATAGGGAGAGGATTAGGAGGTTCGTGGATGGCTTCACTTATCAACTTCTCCTTTTCATGACTCGGGAGAGGGTATCATATGCTACATTCGAGCATGTTATTGATATTGCTCGAGATATTGAGTCAGTTCGTCGCCAGGAGCGGGAAGAGAGGGAGGCCAAGAATCCTCGTGGATCGGTTGGTTTTGTTGGTGCTCCTTCCAGGGGGCAGTTTCAGCATGGTAGAGGTCGTTCATTCAGTCCTCCTCAGTCAACTCCCCCAGCTTATAGTGGTGCATCTTTGGGGCATGGTCCTCACGGTTCTCAGCCACGTCGTTCTTCATTCGGTGCCCTCCCAGCTCAGAGTGCAGCTCGAGCACCACCAGTTCAGAGTTTCGCTATGCATGAGTCTTCTAGTGGCCATTCTGGTGCTAGGGGTTTCTATCAGTCCTAGTCTCCAGCTCCATGGGAGTTGCTTTGAGTGCGTCGAGTTCGGGCACATGTGGAAGCAATGTCCATGTTGTCCTGGTGGTTCTTCTCAACAGAGGGGCCAGCCCTCGAATTCAGCTCCAGTTACTTCACCACCCGCCCAGGCATCTAGGGGTGGTAGTCAGTCAGCTAGAGGCCGCCCTAGAGGGGGAGGTCGAGCAGGTGGAGGTCAGGCCCGTATGTATGTGTTTCCAGTCAGGCCAGTTGCTATGGCCTCCGATGCAGTGATCGCAGGTATTGTCTCAGTCTGTTGCCGATATGCTTTGGCTTTATTTTACCCTGTTTCTACATATTCCTATATTTTATCATATTTTGCCCATTTTCTGGATATGCCCCGTGAGTCTTTAGTTACATCTGTTCATGTGTCGACTCCGGTGGGAGATACTGTTGTTGTGGATCGTGTGTGATATCTATTGGGGGTCTGGAAACCCGAGTGGACCTACTGTTACTCAGCATGGTTGATTTTGAGGTGCTATTGGGCATGGATTGGTTATCTCTGTGTCATGATGTTCTTGATTGTCACGCTAAGACCGTGAACTTAGCGATGCTGGGATGTCCAAGGGTTGAGTGGAGAAGTTCTTCTGAGTATATGCCTAGCAGGGTGATTTTCTACCTGAAGGCCCAGTGCATGGTTGAGAAGGGGTGATTATCTTATCTGGCTTTGTGAGGGATGTCAGTGGTGAGACTCCCGTTATTGATTCGGTTCCTGTGGTCCGTGACTTTCCGGACGTGTTTCCTGCAGACCTGCCAGGCATGCCACCTGACAGGGACATTGATTTTGGTATTGACCTGTGCCAGGCACCCAGCCTATTTCTATTCCACCTTATCGTATGGCACCAGCAGATCTAAAGGAATTAATGGAGCAGCTTCAGGAACTCCTAGATAAGGGGTTCATTCGGCCTAGTGTGTCACCTTGGGGTGCACCGGTCTTGTTCATAAAGAAGAAGGATGGGCCCATGCATATGTGTATTGATTACAAGCAGCTGAACAGGGTTACAGTGAAGAACCGGTATCCATTGCCTCGTATAGATGACTTGTTTGATCAGTTTCAGGGTGCCAGTGTATTTTCCAAGATTGACTTGTGTTCCGGCTATCATCAGTTGAAGATTCGGGGGCCAAACATTCCGAAGACTGCTTTCAGAACTAGATATGATTATTATGAGTTTCTGGTTATGTCTTTCGGGCTGACCAATTCCCCAGTAGCCTTTATGCACTTGATGCACAGTGTATTCTGGCTTATCTGGACTCTTTCGCCATCATGTTTATTGACGATATCTTCGTGTATTCCCAATCTCAGCAGGATCATGAGCAGCATTTGAGAGTTATGCTTCAGACCTTGAGGGAGAAGAGATTGTATGCAAAATTTTTGAAGTGTGAGTTCTGGCCTTGATTCAGTAGCATTCTTGGGGCATGTGGTGTCCAGTGAGGGTATTCAGGTTGACCCAAAGAAGATAGAGGTGGTGCAGGGCTGGCCCAGACCGTCATCAGCTACCGATATTCACAGTTTCCTTGGTTTGGCATGGTACTATCACCGTTTCGTAAAGGTATTTTCATCTATCACAACACCTATGACAAGACTGACCCAGAAGGGTGCTCAGTTCAGGTGTACTGAGGAGTGTGAAGAGAGCTTTTAGAAGCTCAAGTCAACTTTGACTATAGCTCTGGTATTTTTTTGCCTACGGGTTCAGGTTCTTATACAGTTTACTGTGATGACTCGAGAGTTGGCCTTGGAGCGGTTTTGATGCAGGACAGTAGGGTGATTGCCTATGTGTCCAGACAGTTGGAGGTGCATGAGAAGAATTATACAGTGCACGATCTTGAGCTAGCATCTATTGTCCACGCCTTGAAGATTTGGCGGCATTATTTATATGGAGTGCATTGTGAGATTTTCACAGATCACTGTAGTTTGCAGCATCTTCTTAAGCAAAAGGATCTAAATTTGCGTCAGAGGAGGTGGTTGAGCTTCTCAAGGATTATGACCTCACTATTTTATATCATCAAGGGAGGTCCAATGTAGTGGCTGATGCCTTGAGTCGCATAGCAGAGAGTTTGGGGAGTCTAGCCTACCTTCCAGTAGCAGAGCGCCCATTAGCAATTGATGTTCAGGATTTAGCGGGTCAGTCGGTGATCAGATTAGAGAATGACGGCATGATGATCCACACTTGCTCATTCTTCAGGACAAGGTCCGTCGCGGGGATGCCAGGGATGTGGTTATTGGTGATGAAGGGGTCATGAGGATGCAGGGCCGTATTTGCGTGCCCATTGTGGATGGACTTCGAGATTTGATTCTAGCTGAGGCCCATAGTTCGCGGTATTCCATTCATCCGGGTGCCCAAAGATGTATCAGGATATGAGACAGCATTATTGGTGGAGGCAGATGAAGAGGGATATTGTTGAGTTCGTGGCTCGGTGTCTCAACTGTCAGCAGGTCAAGCATGAGCACCAGAGACCAGGTGGAATGCTTCAGAGATAAGATATTCCGGAGTGGAAGTGGGAGCGGATCACCATGGACTTCGTAGTTGGGCTCCCACGGACTTTGAGGAGGTTTGATGCTATATGGGTTATTATGGATCGGCTGACTAAGTTCGCGCACTTCATTCCTGTTGGTACTACTTTTTCTTCAGAGCGGTTAGTTGAGATTTATATCTGGGAGATTGTCTGATTGCATGGGGTTCCAGTTTCTATCATCTCTGACAGAGGTACTCAGTTCACATCTCAATTTTGGAGAGCCGTACAAAGAGAGTTGGGTACTCAGGTCGAGTTGAGCACAGCGTTTCATCCTCAGACCGACGGGAAGTCGGAGCGTACTATTCAGATTTTGGAGGATATGTTGTGTGCCTGTGTCATTGATTTTGGGGGTTCATAGGACCAGTTTCTGCCACTCGTGGAGTTTGCGTATAATAATGGTTATCAGTCGAGTATTTAGATGGCTCCGCATAAGGCTTTATATGGTAGGAGGTGCAGATCTCCGGTTGGTTGGTTCGAGCCGGGCGAGGCTAGGCTATTGGGCACAGATCTTGTTCAAGATGCGTTAGGTAAGGCGAAGTTGATTCAGGAGCGGCTTCGCACGGCGTAATCTAGGCAGAAGAGTTATACGGACCAGAAGGTCCGAGATGTGTCTTTCATGGTTGGGAAGAAGGTGTTGTTGAAGGTGTCACCTATGAAGGGTGTTATGAGGTTTGGGAAGAGGGGAAAGCTGAGTCCCAGGTTCATTGGGCCATTTGAGGTGCTTCAGAGGATTGGGGAGGTGGATTATAGACTTGCCTTGCCTCCCAACTTATCGAGTATTCATCTGGTGCTCCATGTGTCGATGCTTCGGAAGTATGTTGGTGACCCGTCCCATGTTTTGGACTTCAGCATGGTTCAGCTCGAGGGTGATATGTCATATGAGGTAGAACCAGTGGCTATTTTGGGTCGTTAGGTCAGGAAGCTGAGGTATAAGGATATAGCTTCAGTGAAGGTCCAGTGGAGAGGACAGCCGGTGGAGGATTCCACCCAGGAGACCGAGCGGTAGATGCGGAGCAGATATCCTCACTTATTCGAGACTCCAAGTATATTTTTAGACCCGTTCGAGGACGAACATTTGTTTAAAAGGGGGAGGATGTAACGACCCGGCCGGTCGTTCCGTGATATATCCCTGTTTCCCCTTTTTCTGCCTTATCATATGTTACTTAGCCTATTTATGTTGTTTTGGGTCGGTTGGTTCAGTTTCGGAGTGGTTGTGGTGAGAACTGAGACACTTAGTCTCTTAAATTAGCTTAATAGTTGAGAAAGTCAACTGGGAGTTGACTTATTGGTAAACGACCTCGGAATGCGTATTATATGGATCAGATAGATTTGTTAGGTGATTTGGGACTTAGGAGTGTGTTCGAAATGAAGTTTTGATGTCCGGTTTAGAATTAGGCTTGAATTGGCGGAAGTTAGTTTTTGGCGATTTCCGGTCGGCGGTGGAAAATAGATCGGGGTCAGAATGGAATTTCGGAAGTTGCAACAGGTTTGTAATGTCATTTTGGATATTTGTGCAAATTTTTAGGTCAATCGGATGTGTTTTGGTTGGTTTCAGCATCATTGACGAAATTTAGAAGTTTTAAAGTTCATAGGTTTAAATTTGATGTAATTTTTGTGTTTTTGTGTTGTTTTTTGGTGTTTCGAAGGCTCGACTAAGTTTGAATGATGCTATGGGGTGTGTTGGTATGTTTGTTTGGGGCCCCGAGGGGCTCGGGATTGATTTCGGATGGTTAGCGGAGGTTTGAACTTAGGAAATGGCAGAAAATAGCTGCTGGTGTGAATTTACTGGTGTGGCCGCACCTGCGGATGGGGTGTCGCAGGTGCGATGGCCGCAGGTGCGAAGATCCTCACGTAGGTGCAAAAAGAGGCCAGGCTAGGAGGAATCCGCAGGTGCGAGGCATGGGCCGCACCTGCGAAGCCGCAGGTGCGGAAAAGGACTCGCAGGTGCAAAGTTTGGACTGTTAGTGGGATGTCGCAGGTGCGCACCTGGGACCGCAGGTGCGGGTTCGCAGGTGCGGATTAACTAGTCAGAAAATATAAATAGGTGCCTCCCCAAAATTTTGGTCATTTCTTCCATTGTTGCATGCGGGTTGAGCTGGTTTGACAGCAAAGTGAAGGAGGAATTCGAAGGTCTTCAGTGGAGGTAAGTTCCCGGATTATAAACTCGTTTCTATGTTATTTTGTGACGGATTATGCTTGAAATTTGAGGAATTTAAAGTATAAAAAGTTGGGGAAAATGGGAGGAATTTTGAAAAATTCTTTGGGTGATTTGAGCGGGCAATTGTTGTCCAATTTTGGTGTTCTTGGTATGTGTAGAATCATGGGAGGATGAGGATTCTAGTGATGTAAATTTTATAGAATTTGAGACATGGGCTCGGGGCTCGGGTTTGGCCGAATTTCGAGAATTTTGTATAAATTGATAGTTTTCGATTGGGTTTTGTTCCTTTAGCGTATATTGATAATGTTAATTTGGTTTTGGTTAGATTCGAAGCAATCGGGAGCCGATTTGAGGGGCGAGAGCATCGCGGATGGGTATTGTGGCCCGGTAGAGGTAAGTAATGGCTATAAATCTTGTCTTGAGGGTATGAAACCCCGGACTTCATATTTCTCACTGTTTTTAGAATGGCGCACATGTCGAATGACGAGCATGTGGTGCGCACTAATTTTTGGATTGGACTTGGTCCTCTCCGCTGTAACTATTGAGTTGCGTATTTTACTCTAAACCATATGTTAAATTTTGTTCTAAAACTATTGATATATTGGGCTATAAGCCATGTTTGGGGCCTCGTGCCGACTTCTTTGGATCCCTTGGGGGCTTTTTACTGTTATTTCCTCACTGTTGATTTATGATTTACACTCAGGCATGTTATGTTTAACTGATTTCGGAACTCAACCTTAGTTATATTGTTATGATAAATAAAATAATGTTTTTGGCTCGAGTACCCCATTTTACTGATATGCCCGAGGGGCTTTTGAGAGGTTCTGACTGAGTGAGGCCGAGGGCTTGATTGTGAGGATATGATATCGCCACGAGGTGGCTTGATATTAGCGCTTGGGATGAAGGAGCCCCTCCGGAGTTTGTACACACCCCCAGTGAGCGCAAGTACCTACTGAGTGTGAGTGTCGAGTGACGAGTGACTGGGAGGCATGAGTGACAGTGAGGTTGCCCGAGGGGCTGATACTGAGTGACTGTGAGGTGCTGAGTGATGTTATGGTCGAGGGGAGATTTATGATTCATGTTCTGTCTGAGGGGATATTTATGACTTATTTTATTTTACACTTAACTCTTCGGGTATTTTTTTTCTGAAATTGTTGGAAAACACATTTTTCAAAGGATTTTACTGAAGTTGGCTTTTAAGGCATATTGATTTCATACATATAAGTTATATTGTTGAAAAGAAAGGTTGTGCATATTGTGAACTGATGAATTGATTTTTATGTGTTTCTTGCCGCTTAGACTTGATTTATTTTCATTATTACTGAGTTGGCATACTCACATTACTCCCTGTACCCCTATGTGCAGATACAGATGCTGATACCGAGCGTTAGCAATCTATTCCGTGCGGAGCCGGAGTTCGGGACATAGAGGTAGCTGTTCAGCGTCCGCAGCATCTCTGTTTTCCCTTCTTATGTTTTACCTAGTTATTCGTTCGGAGGTTTTGTACTATAATAGTAGACTTTTGGCATGTACGTTAAATGCTCATGACATGTTGACTCCGAATTTTGGGGATGGTTTAGATTGTTTTTAACTGTTTATTTTGCTTAATAGATTCAGTAAATTCTATATATTTTTATGAATTGTTGAAAATGAGTTGGGCTTTTTGGAAAGAAACTGTAAATATGTGAATTGGCTAGCTTAGTTCCACGATAGGCGCCATCACGGCCGGTTTAGGATTTGGGGTCGTGACACTAGGAAACAAATCAAAACAAATAGGACTGCAATTAAATCCATTTAAGGGCTCTCATTAGCCTCCGCAATTAGACAAACAAATGCACGTCAGCAGATTTAACATATTAGGCAGTTGACAAATTTCAGAATTAAGACGAAATAGAGTCCTTAAATATTATAGTCATGGCTTCTATGTGATTCTGAATTTTAAACGTACAAGCAGTGTTGTTTTCTAAGGACAAAGAATTTGCAGATCGTAAGTATTACAAATCTCATAGGAATAATCTCGATATATTTTGCGCAATAAGACAGTGAAATAGTTTGATAGTTCAAAATTTCCATTATTTGATTTTATCAGCATACTTTCTAGGCGAACAACGGGATCCTATAGGTAGGATTTCTAAGAATTGGCAATTGAAACTGGTTCTATATCCTCTCATTCCTATAGGCATGCTTTCTAGGCGAGCAATACGAGGGGAATAACAGTAATAGTAGCCAATTCAATTATATTCCTATAGGCAAGATATCTATGTGAATATTGTGAAGAGCATGTATTTATTACTCGGTGTGATCCTACGGGCGTTGTCACACCTCCTTTTTTCCCGCAGGGGGGATAAAGGAGTTTTTCCAATTTAAGTGACATTATTCGAATTGGGATTATTTAATTAATTTAAGAGTCGCCACTCGGAATTTTTTTTACGGTGTTCCGACTCACCATTTATTTAAAATCCCAAATCGAGGAAATTTGTTGACTCCGTTAAAAGTCTGTGAAACCAGAAGATGGGGTAAGGAATTTTGTTAACCCGGGAGAAGGTGTTAGGAACTCCCGAGTTCTGTGGTTTAGCATGGCCACTTTAGCAATTTATACTTGGCTTATATTACTCAGTTTAGGACCTATATGTATTTTACCTTTTACCGCTTCTAATTACTCGATTATTCGTATTTAAAGAATTATCTTAATACGAGTTACGTGTATGTATACTCGTTTAGTTTGGTGCGTCAAGAATCATGTCATGTGTATGTATACACAATTCACAATGCTTAGTTTATTTTAGAAAAGTTCGGTCAAAGTCGCGTGGATGCGTACTTTGAATTTATTTGAAAAAAAATCATAATCGCATCACGCGAACATGTATGTAATGACCCGACCGGTCGTTTTGCGTTATTGGACACCGTTCCCCTAAATGAAATTTCCCATAGTGGCTTATTGTGATTTATGACTTGCGGGGACTGGTGGTTCGGGATTCGGAAGTGTTTAGAGTGCTATGGGAAACTTGGTTCCTTAAGGTTGGCCTTTAAGGTCAAGTTTAACTTTGGTCAACATTTTGAGTAAACGACCTCGGAATCGAGTTTCAACGGTTCAGGTAGCTTCGTATGATGATTCCATACTTGGGCGTATGTTCGGAACGGGTTTTGGATGACCCGGGAGCGTTTCGGCGCCCAATATTGAAATAAAAGTTTCCTTAAGTTCATATTGTGGTTTGGGACGTGTTTTTGTGTTATCACGGTCCAAACAGAATTCCGAGACCGGGAGTAGTTCCGTTATGTCATTCATGACTTGCTCGCAAAATTTGGGGTCATTCCTAGTATAGGTCAGTTCGGCGCATTGTTAGCGAATTCAAGAAACTTAAAGTTCTTAAGTTTAATTCTAGGGGTTTTGAGGTGTGATTTTGAGTTTTAGCGTTATTTTGGGTGTTTCGAAGGCTCGAGAGAGTCCATATTATGATTTGGGACTTGTTGGTATATTTAGACGGGGGCTCGGGTGGGCCCAGGTGCCTCTCGGGTACCAAACGAGGCCAAAAAACCAGCTGAAGCAGTTGCTGGTTCACCTGATCTGGTGTGACCGCAGGTGCGGTTGCCCAGTCGCAGGTGTGAGACCGCTCTTGCGGTCCTTTCCTCGCAAGTGCGGCTCCAAATGAGGCTGCCCATTTATCGCAGGTACGGATAATATCCGCAGGAGAGGAGCCGCAGGTGCGAGCTCCTCTCCGCAGGTGCGAACCCAGGTCCCTTACCCCTCTTTCGCAGGTGCGAGTCTTTTATCGCAGGCACGAGACCGCAGGTGCGGTCCTCGAGTTGCAGGTGCGGAACCACAGTAGGCAGTAAGTTCTTTAAAACACGGGATTATTTCATTTCACCCTATTTTCTTCCTCCATTAGAGACCTTGAAAGCTTGGGAAAGAGCTCCACGACCTAGCTACTAAAAAGGTAAGTAAATTCTATCCTAAAGATCGTTAATGCATGCATTCTTAGTAGAATTTAACTACCTAATTAGTGGAAAATTTAGGAATTTGGGTAGTAACCTAGGGCTTTTGAGAATTTAGAAAATTACCCGTGAATTGGCTATGAAATCATAGAAAAATCATATATTAATGATCCTTAGGCTATGGGTAAGTGTTTCCTTCGAGAATTTTTGGAATCCGAGCATGCGGGCCCGGAGTTGGATTTTGGGATTTCTTCAAGAATGAGGAATTTGACTAAGAAGTAGGAGAATTCCATGCTTTGAATATAAATTGATATGTTTAACATTTGGCTAGTTTCGAGTCTGTGGGTGTCGAGTTTGGTGTTTCGGACACGTTCTTGACCCGGAGAGTAGGTTCGACACGAGGTGAGTCTCCTTTAACCTTGTAAGAGGGAACTGTCCCCCTAGGTGATTTAAATGGCTATCTGCTAATGTTTGTGGGCGGCTATGTACGCGCAAAGTGACGAGAGTCCGTACGTAGCGACTATTATTGTTATGTCTGAGTAGTTAGGCCTACACCATTCCTTATGTTTTCCTTGAAATGAACTATATGCTTAATGAATTAATGTTACATGCGGCTTGTTTCCCTAAGATCATGCGGCCGTTCGACCCTCGGCAGTGCACAAATATGATCATTATGACGTCTCAGGCCGGTTGTCCTTATCCTGTATGCGCATGCTAAATTGTTAATGATTCTTTTATGGATACTGAGTGGTCCGAAATTTTTAAAAGGAAAGAAAAGAATAACGAAGCAGTAATTGTATATTTACTTCCAGTATTTACTTGAATTACTGTTGTTTTTAATGTTTACTGTTTTTATCAGCCTCGTATGTCTGTTACTGATATTATATCTTGTTTAATCATTTTGTTGGCCCTTAGTGAGTGTCAAGTCGACCCCTCGTCACTACCTCTTCGAGGTTAGGCTGGATACTTATTGGGTACATAGTTGTTTATGTACTCACACTACGCTTATGTACTTAATTGTACAGGTTCTGAGGCTGGTGCATCTGGTTATCAGACCAGAGCTCGATTTTGATCATAGTTGGACCTGACTTTACGGTGAGCTACTTCTCCTGACGATCCTCGGCAGCACCATGGAGTTTCTTTTGCTTATTTCCCATCTATTTCTTTTAGGCAGTGGGACTGTATATTATATTTTTGTATATTCTGTTAGTATGAGCATAGGACTTGTGACACTAGTTCTTGGCACACACGTTGTAGTTATTAGGGTTTGCGGGTTTGCATATATATATTGGCTCACGCCTATTTATGACTGCTTTTGGTTAAAAATGGCTTATTATCTTTTTCAATTAATGTTTTGAACTTTAAAACTTGGCACGTGTTGGTATGTTTAATCAAATATTGGAAAAATCCTTAGTAATCTGAGTGTGGGCTTGCCTAACCCTGGTGTTGGGAGACATCACAACCTGAGTTAGTACTTTGGGTCGTGACAACATGGTATCAGAGCTCTAGGTTCACGTAGGTCTCACAAGTCACGGGCAAACCTAGTAGAGTCTTGCGGAACGGTATGGAGACGTTTGTACTTATCTTCGGGAGGCTATAGGGTGTTAGGAAAACCTCTCCTTATTTTTATTCTATCGTGCAGTCGATGGTTTATTAAATCTCATTCTTCTGTTCTCTCACAGATTGTGAGGACNCATGAACACTCTATCTACCATAAATCTCTCTCAAGTAATTATGATAATTTACTAGACGCACTCTCTCAAGTTACGCTAGCTAGATTGCATTACAGTTCACTTAGATTGCACCCGAAGTATCGTTATCTCTAATCCAACCTCTAAACCCTTGGTTATGACTTTCGTCTATACTCCGGGAGATGTGTATTTCAAACAATTACCTAAATATGCACTCTCTCTCAAGTAGATACATAATAAATAGGCACAGCT
>MDKI01242750.1:0-61267 GCA_005239505.1 Nicotiana paniculata | reverse complement strand
ATTTTGGCACATCTTGATTAGTTTTTTTTTCCTTTAAATGGTGGTATTAGTACCTTGTTGTGCTCATTCCATTGGGGGGAGGAAGACTAAGAAAGATATTGTCATTTTTTAAATGTCGTATTAATAAAAATTATAAGGCATTTCTTTGAATATTTGTTTAATTTTTTTGTGTGTGTTTAAACTTGAATTACAAAACATAAGTCATAAGTATATAATATAATTTACAATAAATTGCCTTAGATAATATAATATAATTACATTAAAAAAAAAAATTAAAATAGCCAACGGCTATAATTTCAAAAACTAGCCGTTTGGATTTTTTTTAAAATAGCCATTTGGCTCCCAAACTTTTTATAATTACACTTTAAGATTTTAAGTTTATTTCAAACTTGTGTTATTTTAAAATTATTAGACGTATTATGCTTAATGTTGTAGTTTGTTAAATTAATTTGAAGTATTATTAACTTATTATGCAATGTTAGTGCAAGTTTGAATATCTCCTTACTATTATTTGTGTTTAAATTTGAATTACAAGATTTATGTCACAAGATGTACAAGAAATTGCCTTAGATTAAAAAACTTTTAAAAAAAAATAGCCCGAATCGTTTAGGCCCGTTGTCGGGCCCACAGTGGGCCGGTTTCACCCATTAGGACCGTTTGGCCCGAGCCGCCTGACCCAAGCCTGCCAGAACCCGGACCCCTTTGGCCCAGGCCTGGCCCAGATTACAACCTTAACTGCACATCTAGAAATCATGAATATAGGATTCTAATCTTTTAATCAACTACTTCCGTTATTCTCATTACACAACCCCGCCTAGATAATAAAGTGTTATAAAAACTAGGCTTGATTGTCAATTGTTAGAAATCCTGCCTATAAGATATTGTCACTCGCTTAAAATATTTTATCAGATCAACATTATTAATGTTGGACTCTCAAAAGCTGTTTCATTGCTTAGCTATGCCACTACTAGAAATCATGCCTATATGACAATGTAACCTTCCTAAGGCGCATATTTATAAAATCAGCGCTAATAGTTCTAAGCTTACAAATAGTTCACTGCCTCCTCGCCTAAGCCATTAAGAGAATTAATGTTGCATATACGATGCTGGAATTCAGAATCACCTAGAAACCATGCCTATAGGACTTTAAGTCTTAATTCTGAAACTATGTACTGCCTAAATTGCCCGTGTGCATTTGTTATTTATGTGTGGAGGCTAACTTGGGACTTTATTTGTCTTTATGTGAAGTCTTATCTGTTTTGAATGTCGCCTAGTCTTTAATCATTTTGAGCAACCTAAGTTGAGTCTAGAATCACCCAAATAGTAGGTCCAAAGCCTTTTGGACCATAGGCATGGGACGGGTAGTGCACGCATAGGGTATGACTTAGAATTGAATTAGAGCGTCTCTAGGTAAACAGCTTTAACATAGTAATTGGGTAGCAGGAGATGATAGTTTGTGCCCGCTGAATAATATGAGCAACTCCTATCTAAAGGGAGTTGCAGAGTATTATTTATGTTGCAGGAGATGATCCTTTAGGCTAAAAAAACTTAGGACCCTCCCCCCTTATTTATATCTACATTTAGTCATTCGAACATAATGAACTTCTTCGACCTTTACATAGTCTAATTACATAATCCACATAGTTTTAAGTTTGGTCGGGACCCACAGTTGTGGACTTCGAAGAGTGCCTAACACCTTTTCTTTGAGGTAATTTGAGCCCTTACCCGATCTTTGGTAACGTTGACTAGTCAAACAAAGTTATTTGCACAATAGGCGGTCTAACGCGCCTTAAAATCGTTAGGTGGTGACTCTCCTCTTTTAATACCCATTTAAAAGAGTTGTGGCGAAACCCAATTTCGCGAGAAAAAAGGGCGCGACACTATAACTGTTCAAATATGTGCCAGCTACATCCGTAACGTTCAATTTGCATTCATAGCCCCGCCTGAAATTATTCGTTACTCACGACACTCTCTTACTCAAAAGATCCTTTTTCGAAACACACGACCATTCTTATAACAACTCCACTGGTTTCGTTCGTTGTTGAATCCAGAACTACACACGACCTGATTCCCCTAACACCAGGGATAAGTAGGCAACTGAAAAACCAGGCTTCGGCCCACATTTTTTAAACACATCATTCCTCACTCACTTTGGACAAAAGTGATCATCATTTTCTTTACCCAACAACTCTTTCATCATTTTTGGATAAAAATGGGCAGTTGTTGATACCCAATTTTGCCTTCATATTTTTTCAATAATATATATACTTTAAAAATATCATTTTGTATCATTAACCAGTTTACAAGAGTCATATAAGTATTTTTATAATTTTCCATAATTTTTGAAGCTTTAAAATTAATTTTCTTGCATTTAAATTATTTAAATATGTATTAAATATCCCTTTAAATTATTTTGTGATGACTTAATCATCAAAATTTATTATTCTCATCCACATATATGTCTCATAATATTTTACCTCATTTTGTATATAATCATATTTGTATTTTAAAGCTACTTACACAATTTTGCAATAATAGCCTATATGATGTGCATAATTACATTTTTACTACATATTTGTGCCCAAATAAAATTTTTATATTCTTATAATCTTAATTTATATTTCTAAGCATCTTACTACATGAATAATATTTTTTTTATTTGTTAATTACTTCTTATAAGTTATTTTTTATAATTTTCATGTATTTAATTTGTAGCCTACTTTGGAGCCAATTCCGGACTCAACCCATCAGCCCGCACACCAAGCCAGCCCAATAACCCCAAAGGCCAAACCAAACGACCCTCTATGAAGAACCTGGTCACGACCCGTTTAACTCTGCTTCCCTTTTATCCTGGCCGTTGATCTCAAATGATCAACGGCCCATAACAAATCCCCACCTTTCCTTATATCTCAAAACCCTAACCCTAAAGACCATTCCCCCTATTCCGCTGTCCCAGAACCTCTCGAACCTTCCTCCTCACAAACCCTAGCCGCCACCCCAATTCTTCTCCGAGTCCCACTCATCCATGGATTCTTACCATGATTTACTTACCTTTCCCGGATTACATCGTTATTACCAGTGTAAATATGGTGTTACTTAGAACTTGCACATTTTGGCAAGTACTAGTCTCTGAATCAAAGGAAATTAGCTTCACTCTCCAAGATTTGGACGATATTTCGTTTGTATACGTTCATAGCAAGGCTATGAGGATCCAATTTTCCAAGATCTTCGGCCAATCTTTGATTTCCGTTGAACTAGGGTTTGAAATTTTAATTTTTTCTTCTTTAACAGTTCTATTACTTATTTCATGTGATATTCTTTCCTTAATTGTTATTGATTAATTATTTTTCATGTTTGCCTGTTCGATTTCTACCACTATATAAACCCTCTTCCCCGTTCCCTTTCCAGAACTTAACGATTATTACTTAACTATTGTTACAAATACCATTTTCTCACTCTCACTCATTCTATACTATTCTGAGACTTTTGATTTTGGCCGGTTGAAAGCCAAGGCTACCGGAATCCGTTCATTAGTCTCCTCAAATGCAAGCACTGCTCGGAGTCCACTTCGAGGCTGTTGTGAACTCTGAAGCACTGGAGATTTTGGGGTTTTCATTACTCTCCTACAATTGCTACTATTCCTAAGATTTTGAGTTTCTCATTCTTTATTCACTTTGTTTGCAACTGGTTAATGCCCTATACCCTCGGAATTCTACTTTTTTTTGTTTGTGTTTATGTTATGTGCATTAGTGCTACTTGGATTTCCCTGAGTTAATTTTGATACTATGCCACTTCGTAAGAAATTCTTCTTATTTTTATACTACTTTGTAATTCCACTAGCTTCAATTCTATGCAAGTCCTGATTTAACTCATATGTGGATAGCTAAGTTGATTCATGATGCCTTCCTTGTTCGTAATTGAAACCTGATTGATGGTTGTGGAACCTTGTACTAAAACCCTTAGGAAACTATGTTCTTGCTCAAAGTTTCTCTCTTCATGTTGAATCCTTTATGCATAATTTTCTATTTCTCTACAAGTCATGTGACAAAACTGTCTAAATGCTTAGCCTAATATGCTAGCCTTAATGCATGCCCATTATGTGTGTCCAACCTGAATGATTTCTAATTATTATGTTTATTGTATAGCTGATTACTAATATTGGTTGCTTGTTATGAGTCTATGTTGTAGGTTCTTGTGAGGAACTAATTCATGCCTAGAATTTGTCCAAATGAACTACTTTATGTCGAGTCCTTCATGTACAATCTACTATGCTAATATTGTCCCAACTAGGTTTTCTTGTTGTTTGTAAACTCTAAACGTTTCTATCACCATGTACTCACTAATTGCTTAAAACTTCTAGGAGGAATCTCAATATATTCAACCGATTCTTTCTATATGGTCAACTGGGATAGTCCTAATATTTGGTTGACATGTTAATCTGGATTTAATATCATGATACCTTTGAACTTAGGGATCTTTGTGTTGCACTCAACATGATTAGGCTCCCTATGGACTGTTTTCCTATTTGTTTGTTATATGTAATTGTCATTTTCTGACTCTGGTTCCATTCGACCTTCATAACTTAGATTCCTAGGTTCAAAATCCTTTTTTTTAACTATGGATCATGCTCTATGCTAAGCTCACTTTGGAAATACTTAGCATGTCCTTTTTTAATAGCATGTTAATTAATCGACTACTTCTGTTGTTTGATTATACTGCCACCTAGATAGCATGTCTATAGGATATGTATGACAAAATTGAGTTCAAATACCAACCATTAGAAATCTTGCCTATAGGATATTGTTACTTGCCTAGAGAGCATGTCTATAGAATCAAACATCGGTAATGCCAAGTTTTCTAATAACTCTCACTGCTCGTTGCACAAACAACTTAGAAATCATGTCTATTTGTTTTATAACACCTGCAAGTTAGTTAATTTGGAACATCGGCACATCCTGTACGACTTAAAATCAGAATCGTACATATATCATGCCCATAGGACTTAACGACTCCAATACGTCTTAATCATGAAATGGTCTATTGTGTAGCCTAGAACTTGTTTGTGTTCTTTGTTGCTACGTATGGAGGCTAACATGAGCCACTCTTTGCTATTATGTGTAGTCCTACTTGTTTTGAATGCGTGATTAGTTTTATCATTTTGAGCAACCTAGTTAAAGTCTAGAACCACCTAAATAGAGGTCCAAAGCCTCCTAAACCATAGGTATGGGACATGTCATCAAGGACTCCTTAACCTCTATGAAAAGAAAGATTGAAGATATCCATGGAATGGCAAAGGAGACAGGGTCCGACATGTCCAAGATTCGAGTGCAGATTCTCAATACAGTAGAAAAGCAGTAAGGACCTTCAAAGAGATGCACGACAGAATTGATAAGATCTCTGTCATAGTGAATGTCAGCTTACAATACCCTTACCTACTTTCTGCGTCGTTGATGTTTGGTTGTTTAAGACAATTTCTTTTTTTTCTTTGTTTTGCGACCGATGATTCAGTCATGGGTTGTACTCTTCAGAAAAATACTTCTTAATATCTTGTCTACTTTTATTTTTGTTGATGACAAAGGGGGAGAAATAGTAAGCAAGCTTAAGACCTGTGTTTCTATGTATTCCCTGGTTCTATGTTCTGTATTCTCTGTTCTGTGTTCTATTTTCTGTGCTCTGTTTTCATACAGTATAAAACTTAGGGAGAGTCGGCTACAACTAAGTTACAATAGAATGTTCAACTGAGGGGGAGTCGATTAGACATATCTACAAAGAAACGCAGATTGAGGGGAAGTTGACTACAATACACCCAAGGTAGCTGATCAACAGTGAAGTATTTTTATTGTTATTTTGTCATCATCAAAAAGGGGTAGATTGTTAGATCTAAGTTGATTTCAATGATGCCAAATAAAAAATTTCTCCTTATGTGCAGGAACTGGTTCTGAGCAAGAGAATGGAGGCATATAGAGGAAAGGTGAATCAAACGAAAAAAGGAAAAAGATACGGAAAAATCAATCAAGGGAGCTGGCAAAATCAATCAATAAGGATATTATAGGAAGGATCTCATCAAAGGAGATCAAGGTGTCACGACCCAAATCTCCCTCTGTAATACGTCGTGACGGCACCTAGTCTTTACGACTAGGTAAGCCTAAAAATTACGGATTAACAGAAATGAAAACAGAATTTAACAACTGGACTACAACAGATAACTATAAAATGATAAAATGCCGCTCATCATGTACAAGTAACCCAGCACTAGAGTATGCACAGAGTTCCCAAAACCAGGAAATCATAAGTCACAAGCTACAGAAGAAAACTAGTATCTCTATACACCAGAGTCAAAGAAAATACGGAAAGTTAAACGACATAGGAGGGAATAGAGGGGGACTCCGAGGTCTGCGGACGTGGGTAGAATACCTTGAAGTCTCCAAAGTTTCGTTGCTCACTAATAACGAGGCTGATAAGAAGTAGCTGGATCTGCACACAAAACATGTGTAGAAGAGTAGCATGAGTACACCACAACGGTACCCAGTAAGTGTCAAGCCTAACCTGGGTAGAGTAGTGACGAGGTCATGTCCGGGCCCTATTGGGATATAATAATAAGACAGAAGACATAATAACATGAAGAAAAAAAACTGAGAATTTAACAGAAAGAATTCACAGAGAAATAAGAACACAACACATGAGATAAACAACAGGGCCGCTTCCGAGATACCGTCTCATAGTCCCAAAAGTAATACTCAACAGGGGATCTCCGAGATACCATCTCGTAGTCCAAAGTAAATATGCAGGAGATATCCCGAGGTACCGCCTCGTAGTCTCAAAAATAAATGTGCAGGGGGATCTCCTGAGGTACTGCCTCATAGTCCCAAAAGTAAATATGCAGAGGGATCTCCCGAAGTACCGCCTTGTAGTCTCAAAAGTAAACACACAGCTCGAATCGGTGGAAAAAACAATTCACAACAAGAATTCTACATCTAAGGTTGATACAAATCAAGTAAAGGCAGGAATTCAACTAAACATGATGCACGGATTTCAAATAAGCATTTAAGATACGAAGAAATGCGAACTTAGACTAAACAGGATAACTACACATGCTGGTATAACTCAATTAAGATATAACAGGATACTACTCAGTGAAAAATCAGGTTTTATAACAATTAGCCCGTGTACGCAATCGTCACCTTGGGTACACGGCGCTCACATATCACATAAGTATCACAACAGTACCAAATCCTAAGGGGATTTCCCCCACACAAGGTTAGGCAAGTCATTTACCTCAAACCAAGCTCAATCAATCAGTAAGAACACCTTTTCGTCGATTATCCGACTTCGAATGACCCAAATAGCTAAAAACAATTACATACCATAAATACAACTATAATAGACTAATATAATTAATGAAATCAAGAGTTCAACCAGAATTTCAAAAATCGCCCCGAAAAGTCGACCTGGACCCATGTCTCGGAATCCGGTAAAAGTCAGAACATACGAACACTCATTCAACCACGAGATCACTCGTACCAAAATTACTCAAATCCGATATCAAAATCTCGATCAAAACTCAAAATTTCGGTTGAAGAACTTTTCATCTTTTCCCCTAAATCCTTAACTAAATGATGAAATCAACTATAGATTAGTGGAATATAACTATAAATGAGTTAAGAATCGTTACCCAATATCCTCCTCTGAGAATCCTTCAAATAATTGCCCAAATCCGAGCTCTCAAAGTCCCAAAATAAAAATGGGATAAAACCCACGAACTTAGCCTTTTTCTGCTCAGCGATCTCGCTTCTGCGAGGGGATCACCGCTTCTGCTGTTCCGCACCTGCGGAAAAATCATCGCATGTGCGGACTTAACTTAAGTCCTCAAAAATCTCTTCTGCAATCAAGGGCCGCTTATGTGTTCCTTTCACGGCTCCTGCGATTCCGCTTCTACGAGACTCTGACCTCTTCTCCGGTCCCAGCTGGGCAGGCCCATAACCACTTCTGCGGCTCGATGGTCGCTTCTGCGATGCCGCACATGCGGCCCAAAGTGCGCAGGTGCGATTTACACCAGTTGCAGCAACTTCAGCCAATCCAACACATTTCCAAATAATCCGTTAACCACCCGAAATAAACCCGAGTCCCCCGAGACCTACTCCAACTTCCAGAATCAAAATCCGACCCCGATATCAAAAGGTCCACTTCCGGTCGAACTTCCCAAAAAATTCAATTTTCATCATTTCAAGCCTAATTCAGCTACAGACCTCCAAAATACAATTCGGACACGCCCCGAAGTCCAAAATCACCCAACGGAGCTAACTGAAGTGACGAAACTCCATTCCGGAGTCGTCTCCACACAGTTCTAACTACGGTCAAAATCCTAGAACTTAAGCTTCCGCTTTAGGGACTAAGTGTCCCAAATCACTCCGAAACCACAAGCAAAACCTCTCGGCAAGTCACATAACCAGAAAAAGATACGGGGGAAGCAGTAAATAGGGGATCGGGGCTAATACTCTCAAAACGGCCGGCTAGGTCATTACACAAGGGTACAAAATCATCCGCTAAAAATTTTCCTACATAAAGACGTCAATCGAAGCATCTATCAAGAGATTTGGCAACGAGAATATTCTCTCATTTACGGAAGAAATAATTTAAGCCTGCAAGTCAATAGAAGAATCAATCTTGGAAAGAATCAATTTACGATTCCTTCTTAATACAACTCCCTTGGGTTTGCAATCTCTCAAAAAGGCGTACAACACTTGAAGGCCTCGAGAAGTATAAATACCTACTGCACCAGCCTTGGAAAGATATACCCTGATCAAACTAACTTCAATCTCTTTGTTCTATTTCAACCAAAACACTATGGTCTGCTTTAGATTTCTTGTGTAACAAAGAAGAGAATAAGAGAGAGAAACGAACATTGGTGAGGCATTGTATCAATTATAGAGAGATGAACAACATCAACACATATGTACTTAGCTACTTCATACTTGATAGAGATCATTCTTGCAACCCAAGAGGACTGGACGTGTGATCCACTCTGAATCCGAACCAGTATAAAAACATAAAATGTATTTACTTTTTGCAATCTATCTTTTACATTTCGTTCCTAAAAAGCCCAGTCGACTAGAACGCAAATTAGTCGACTACCTCGAAAAAGAAAAGAAAAATTACAATTTCTCTCCCCCCCCCCCCCCTACCACTTTCAATAAGCTGGCAAGAACTATACAAAAGCACAAGATTGCAAAAGGCTGACCAAAGAATACGATGCATGAACTCTTGATTTGAGAGAGATTCACCACAAGATTTCAACAAAATCGAATATACTTGAATATCAACTTTTGAATGTTAGACCATGAGAACTCGACGATGAAAAAATTTAACTAGATACATAAATAAGGAGGCTGTAATGTCGTTACTTATAAATAAAAGAAGACTACATTTATAGCCAGAAGGTAAATGAAGAAACGATAGAATACAACAAAGGACAAGGCTTGATCCTTACAAAGAATAATTATAGCATGACATGGAACCATGAGACTAGCACAGACATGGTTATTTTGGGTACTAAATTAATTCCTCAATTCAAAATCTCAATTTCTTATAATCTGTAGAACAAATAATTCTCTGTGAGCTCTGGAGCTTTTCTCCTATGGGCTTGTATTGTAAATTTATCACTCTTCTATTTAATCAGAACTTGCATAGTTTATTCTGAACTCTGCTTTGAATACCAGAGCTTCTTCTGGCAAATCAGTATCTTCTCATTCTCGACGCCATATTCTGTGTCTTCTTTACGACAGCTCCATCTCATGCCCTTAGCCATAGTGGCAATTGCATCTACAAAATAGCTCGACTCCCGGATAATTGCATACCCATTAGGCCGCAAAATACGATCCATTTCCAGCAGTACATACTTCATTTCACATCTGTAAGATACACATAACTTATGTCAGAATCGACGCTTAGAAATGATACTTAAACGGGTGGGAACATTGCTTACTAAAGGATGGGGTGGGGGTTAAGCTTTAGAGGTGCAATGTTCTTACCTATGACTTTCAGAAGTGAAGAGATCGTCAAAGTGAAGGAGATCATATGTACGAGGATACGTTGAGAAGGCCTCACACCTATATAACAACAAAGAGACAAAGTTACAAATGAATAGATCAATTGCTGCAGTTTAGGCTTCAATTTTGCAACCAAAATCTAAATTACCAGTCATGGAATGTTCCGATAAGACCTCTGTCGTAGACCACAGGAAGCGTGTTTGCAGCATAAGAGGAAACCACATTCATGACCCAAAGTGGATCCTCAATCAGAGTAGCAGCGAAACCTCCGTACAAGGTGTTCATGTCCATCACATTTCTGATCTTCTCAGTTCCAATAGCTGGGAGCAACTTCTTGTAGTGCTTCGCTCGCACCTTCCACTTAATATCATCATGCTTGAAGGCACCCTCGCTGCCTCCACGAACATCAGAAACACGTTCTGGGGCAACATGCAACCGTTGTGGCCATTTGGCTAGGGCATTCAACTTAAGCTTCTTAGCAGCTGGATTTGGCACAACTACACAAGGTCGAAGAGGAGTGTACCACGCGGAATCAGGTTCAGTACCATCATCGCACTTTGGAGGGTAATTGTCAGGGTTATCAAGTTTCTTATAGCAGCTATTGTCTGCCAATTTCTGCCACACGGCAATGTCATCCTTCTTGTTGAATAATTTGAAGCACATTGAAGTCAGCAAATCTTGCAACTTCTCATAATCTGATTTCTGCTCCTCAATGGTCGTATTCCATCCTCTCCAACGGTTCTCATAGTTCACTGGTGGGCCTGAAAGGACCCAGAAACCTCCAGGGCGCAGTATACGATGTATTTCAAGAAGGTAAACTCCACCTGCCAATAGTGAAGGCTGAATTAGAAAAGCATACGGATAAAGCATTTCCAATTTCTGGCCCGCGTCATATAGCAGTATAAACAGAGGCTGGATTTGCAACCATCCTACTACAGAATGAGCGATCACACTCTGGCATACAATCAAGATAAGCATACAGCATTTCCTAAATAGGTTTCTTACCAAATTCGGTCCATGGAATTAGGCATCTTGAGCAATGAGCCATGTCAAAAGAGTTTGAAGGGAAAGGAAGACGCTGTGTGGAAATGATGCCCAGAACCGCAGGAATTCCACGTTCCAGAGCAAACTGAACTTGAGCTTCATGATTATCTCTTGGGGCAAGGGAGACTGTCAGAATTCCACGATCTAGCAGATCACCACCCCAGCTTGCCACCTAGATAAAGAAGAAAAACAATAAAAGTAAGCAGGAATTCTAGATTATACGTCAATCTATCAATCAATTACACCTCAATCCCAAACGAATTCCAGACTATATATCTCAACAAAATTTCTCAGAAGAAACATCAGATAACGAAATGTTTAGTTATTAAGTAATTAGATCAGAAGATGTGATATGACGAACAATAAAGATCAGCTAGCAGCTGTAAACTGTTTGCCAAATACATAATTAGCAGAATGGCTACGACACCGAGAGATAAATCAAGCGAATATCGCGTGATAAAACATAGTGGAAGAGAAGTATGCCTATGGATGTGGAATTCCTCGTTGACACTAATCAATGAGACTTTGCCTAGAGTGATGATGCTAGTTAAAGTGCCATACAACAAACTTAAATTTATAGGCACTCACCCCACAACCGGTATCAATGGCAGTGCGGATGGTCCCATCTGTCATTTGTGGAATCAAATCTTGCATTAGATCAACATATTTCCCAACACCATTGGGGAACATAGTACCACCACCAGGAAAGATGAACTTTTCCCCTTCTTTTATCAGCCAATGTTGATTAGATTTTTGTTTGTTAATCCAATCATACGGGACGTTCCTGAAGCCAGATCAAAATTAGCAAAAATCAGTGTTTAGGAATGAAACCAACAACAAAACATAGACAAACAAAGATACTGAACATTAGTATTACCTGTACCAACATTCGTTTTTGCTCGTAGGCCATCTTATTGGCACTTTATAGCCATCAGGTGGGGGGACCAAGCATTCCTTCCTTTCAAAAGTAGGAGGGCAATGGCGTTCCATGAAAGTAAGGCGATGAAGACCATACTTCTTCCATCTCTGCAATAGCAACAGTAGATCAATTACCCATGCTCGATCGAATAAAGTTAACAAGGACCAGATTAATTAGTCAAAAGAAAATACCCTTGGATCTGTGCATGGAGTATAGTCCTGATAGTCAGCACTGCATTCAGAAAAGGAAACGGCTTTGGTCTGTAGAGGACCAGCAGCATTCCCTGTGGGAGTTTCAGTTTCATCTTCCCTGTTAACCTCCTTAGTTACATATCTCTCCTTTTCAGAGCAAAAAATTCCACCAAGATAGAATGAAAACCCACAGAGCACCACAACCATTAATGCCACGGGAATTTTCCAGGAATTTTTATCTGTTGGATATGGTTTTCCATCTTTGTGCCCCATGTTGTCACTTTTTACTAATTACTTACCTGCATAAGAAGCAAACAACATGGTTAAAATCATTTCCACTTGTTCAATTAATAAATCTATAGTCATACAACCATTTGAAATTGCTTACAATCCTAGCTTCTTTAAAGAAAAACAATAGTAGAATGTAAACATAACACTTAACTATTAAGGTAAAAAAGTCTTTAAAGAACAGAATAGAATAGAGTCCCAACTAAGAATACAGTACCCTACTACCTTTACAACTGGAAAAGTCACAAGCCCAAACAACAAACAATGAGAAAAGCATAGGCCCATACAGATCTAATGGTCAGAGCCAGCCACTAATAACTAACTAATGAAAACCATAAGATCTGTTAAGACTAAAGAACACTAAAGACTTTATATGTCACCTCATCTTTATATTCAACACATGACATAGGGACCCCAAGAGCTTTATCAAATACAGCTGAGGGCCCTCCAAAAGCCTCTAAAAAAGTTGAATTATGAAACCAAACTAATGCTTCTGCATCTAACTTGAACTGTGTAAAAACAAATACCAAGAGTAGTTGATTTTTCTCACGAAGAAATTTATGGTTTGAAACTCATTGGTTGAAAAGCTTAATGACATTAAGGTTATGGGTTGTTATTTATTCCCAAAATAAACTTGCCGACAAAGTAATAACAGAAGAGAAAAAGATATTAAATGCAAGAATACCTTAAATAGAGACAAAAAGATTCAATCTTTATGGTCATTGCGTTCCTCTAAAACCAAATCTTGCAGAATATTGTTCATCTTAATTCAAGAAAAAAAGTTAAAACCAATGACCTTTTTCACCAAATTATAGAAAATCCAATGGTGCAAAAGACAACAAAGGTCACAATGCCAGGATCTGAAAAAGATCTGACACAGAAAAAAAAAAAAAAAAAGATAGAACCCAGAGCACCACAGTGTCCTAATAATTCAGCTTTTACAGGAAAGAAATGCACAGCAATTGGAAGATCAAAAAAAAAAAAGTACCTCTAATATTGCGTGTCCGATACAATTATATATCAGACAAAGATTAAAAACTCAAAAGTTCTCCGCTATCACCGTGCTTAAAAAATCTATTCAAGAATGTATTAATGGGTCCAGAAAAATGGACCTATGAATGGACAGAAGAAAGAGGAGGAGAAAAATGGAGTGAAGATATATGAATATGTGTGTATCTGCGAAGCTAAGCTCACATATATGTATACAAAAAAGATAGGAGAACTAAAGATTTACAAATAGAAAATAGTAAAAAATACAGTAAAATGTGATGGTTCCTGCTTATTTCATATGGTTATTGACCTTATGCCTCGTTAGCTGTCTTTGTTGTTTGGAATTTATTACAATTACCTCTTCGTCATGGTCCCTTCCACTCTTCTCCCTTTCCTCTCTCTGTTCCTTGTCTGTCTACGTATATCAACAAACAACCAAAAATCAATAGTTTTTTCTCTCTCTCTCTGTTTCTGTGTAAATTCTTGATCAGGTAAACGGTGAAAAAAGAATGATTTCTACCATTGAAATTATTCTCACCCACGATGTAAGCGGTGTCTTCTCTTTTTCTCTTCTTTCATACAAATGTATACTGTTATTATTATTATTATTATTATTATTATTATTATTATTATTATTATTATTATTATTATTATTATTATACTGGTATTATCATTTTTAAAGGTCGTTTGGTTTCGATATAGAAATAATTTGTCTTAGCAAAATTCCCCATAACATTATACATTTGTTTGGTCCGGGGATAGAAATAATCAAGCTCATCATAAAGTCTCGTGTAAGATAATATAGTGAGATGGAAGCGGGTTCACATGTGTCATAGGCGGCTTTCCAGTCATGTCTCATGACCCCTTGGACACGCCCCGTCCTGGCAAGCCTCCTAACGCCTAGCGCCACGGACGGCCCTATGGTCTTGGTTGCGTAAGTGACAAGCGAGCATGTGCCTCTGTCGCCCCACCGATATCCCTCGCTAGCGCCCAGCCGCAGGCAGCTGCCAACAGCGCCGCGCACGCAGATAATGCCGCGCGCGCAGATCGTGATGCCAAAGACAAAGTTGCTGACAACGGACATGTTTCTACCTTGTAGAAAACTAAGTCCTTTTCATTGTAAATATAGAGTAGTTATATTCCATGTACTTTCATTATGTTCCTCTAGCTTAGTTAGGTTAAGTCTTGTAGCTTTGATTTTTTTTTTTAAGCATTATTAGGGGAATCAAGAAATCAAAAACTTTCTAGCAAACAATTCTCTATATTGGTGTCTCTCCCCCTCGACACCGGGTTGCCTTCTTTTGTAATAGCTTTCATTAATGCAATCAAGCTTTCTTTCAATTTTCATTACTGTTCTCTCAAATTGTTCTTGACATTGGTTTTCCTGTACAACACTGACAATCTCGTCTAGCGTACGGAGGGGACCTCAGTTGGCGGACAGCAACTGGACTGACATCAGTTGTTTAGCCTTACGTCGCCCTTCCAAGGAATCTCAGGAAGGCGCCACATAGCAGTTGGTATCAGAGCCTAGGCTCGACATCGATCGAGGGAACGTAATGCCATCACCACTATTTTTTACCATGCTGAATATGGGGACCGCATCGCGGCCCTTGAAGAGACGGTTGACGTATTACGACCCATCGTAAATATGGTGCCTGAACTACAAACCAGCCTAGTGCAAAGGTTGGACGACCTGGACCGCAGAATGATCCAGGTCGAAGTTGACATAGAAAACATCAGTCGCGACTCTGAAGGAGACCGGCAAACGGCAGCTACTGAGGCAGCCGATATTTTTGGTAAATTTGAGGGCCTCCAACAGGAGCGTGCCGAGGCTTTATCCTATAGGGCACAAAAGGCAGACAGAGTGATTGCCATGCAGCAAACTATAGATAACTTGACAGGCCAGCTCAATATTGTTAATGCTGCTCCACAAGGCTTGCTTCGAGGAGATGGAAATCAAATCGGGGTGCTGTGAACCTCGCCCCTATGGCACAAAAACTGAAAATTCCTGAGCCAAAGCCATATAGTGGAGCTGGGAATGCTAAATAAGTGGAAAATTTCATCTTCGATATCGAGCAGTACTTCGATGCCGTGGGAGGCCTAGAAGAAGGTAGCAACTGCTGCCATGTATCTTCAGGGTGATGCTAAACCCTAGTGACGGGTGAAGTACGAAGCCATCAGGGCCGATGAAGATGCTCTGAAGACATGGGCGGAACTGAAGGCAGCCATACGCCTACAGTTCTTCCCCGAAAATGTTAAGTACAATGCAAGGAGGAAACTACGGGAGCTCCGCCAGACCAAATCAGTGCGGGACTACGTGCGAGAATTCTCCGCACTCATGCTGAACATCCACAACATGGGGGACAAAGACAAGCTCTTCACATTCCTGGAAGGGTTGAAACCTTATGCTCGCATGGAGCTGCAAAGACAAAGGGTAGATACCCTACCCAAGGCAATCCAAGCAGCGGAATGCCTTGGGGACTATCAAGTGAAAATTCGGAAGGATAGGCCGCAATCGCCTGTCCGAGCGGGATACAAAGGAGGCCAGCCTAACAATGGTGGCCCTAGCAGAAGTGGGGGAGAACAAAGTGCAGCCAAATCTAAGGTTCCCTCCTCAGACAGCAACAGTGTTGCGTCAAACAACATTGATCGGGGGAGAAAGCCCCCCTCAGGATGCCATCATTGCGGCGGGCCACATTGGAATAATGAATTCCCACATGCACATATGAACGCACATCAAGCTTATGATGATGGGACGGATGACGAAGCAGATGATGCGGAGCATACCGAACCAGTCGGTGCCTTCAATGCAATTGTTGGTTCTATTTCTAAGGCATTAGGGGGAATCAGTGTTGGTACCCGTAAGAAGAAGGACCCCTGCCCAATCACCAAGAAAGGGAAAAAGAAGACAAAGGAAGGGACTCTTCTTAAACAAGAGAGGACCTTGATGTTCGTTGAACTAAAGGTAAATAGCAAGCCCATTCAGGCGATGATAGATGCAGGTGCTACTAACAACTACTTGGCCTCAACTCAGGTGGAGCGCCTTGGTATAGTTGTAGGAAAGGTTAGAGTTCATGTCAAGGCTATCAACTCACCTCCTCAGCCAGTGGGTGGAATAGCCAAATAAGTACCACTGAAGATGGGTCCTTATGAAGGAAAGTTCAACTTACGCGTGGTGATCATAGATGACTTCTAGTTGATAGTTGGGCTAGAATTCTTGAGGAAAACCAACACCATGCATGTACCACATACGGACATGCTTCTGATGATGGGAGCAAATGGGGCCAAGCCCTGCATTATCCCGTGCATGCCCATGAAAATGGCCGCTGAGAACATCTCAGTCTTGCAGTTGAAGAAGGGAGTAAAAAGACATGAACCTACGTTCCTGGATACCCTATGTATTGAAGAGGTAGAACGCTCATCGGGTCCCATTCCTACACCCGTAAAGGATCTACTACTGGAATTTGAAGATGTCATGCCACAGGAGATGCCAAAGCGACTTTCGCCTAGGCGCACTGTAGACCATGATATTGAGTTGGTGCCGGGTGCGAAGCCACCTGCCCGGGAACCTTATAGAATGTCACAACCCGAACTGACCGAGCTTTGGAGACAATTTGACGGAGATGCTAGACACAGGGATTATTGTACCCTCCAAGTCCCCATATGGGTCCCCTGTGCTTTTCCAAAAGAAATATGATAGTAGTCTATGACTCTGTGTGGATTATCGGGCTCTAAATAAAATCATTGTGAAGAAAAAATATCATATTCCGCTCATGGCAGACTTGTTCGATAGATTGGGGAGTGCAACGATGTTCACGAAAATTGACCTGAAGACAGGGTATTGGCAAGTCAGGATTGCCGAGGACGATGAACACAAGATGACATGTGTGACATGATATGGGTCGTTCCACTTCTTAGTTATGCCGTTCGGCTTGACTAATGCTCCAGCCACATTTTGCACCCTGATGAACCAAGTCTTCCGAGAGTATATTGACGAATTCGTGGTGGTCTATTTGGATGACATTGTGGTTTATAGCCAAACACTAGAAGAACACCTGGAGCACTTGTGGAAGGTCCTAACCCGGTTGCGGGAGCAAGAATTATATGCAAAGCTATCCAAGTGCTCCTTTGCTCAAAATTAGATCGACTTCCTAGGACATGTCATTGAGGAAGGGCGGATCAAGATGGACCAGCAAAAGATCCAAGCCATCACAGTTTGGCCACCACCCAAGGATATCCACGCCTTGAGGGCGTTCCTTGGCCTATGCAATTTCTATCGGCGATTTGCGAAGAATTACTCCCTCATCGCAGTGCCATTGACAGATCTCCTCAAGAAGGCCACGCCTTGGGATTGGGGTCCTAGGAGAGTGGAGGCCTTCAACGCATTATAAGCGGCTATGTCTAGTAGCCCCGTCTTGGTCCTTCCTGATTTGGCCAAGCCATTCGAGGTACAAAGGATGCTTCCGACTATGCGCTTGGCGGGGTCTTACTAAAAGACGGGCATCCCATAGCATACGAGAGCCGGAAGCTGAAGGATACAAAGCGGCGCTATGCCGCTCATGAGAAAGAACTACTGGCCGTCGTTCATTGCTTACGCCTTCGGAGGCATTATCTTCTGGGATCTCCGTTCGTGGTCAAGACAGACAACACAACTGTTAGTATTTCATGACCCAACCGAAGTTGAATGGCCGACAGGCCCGGTGGCAGGAACTCCTGGCAGAATTTCACTTCAACTTGGCGTACCAAACTAGGAAGACTAATCATGTTGCCGATGCGTTCAGTTGGAGATCTGACCTAGCATCAGTGTGCCTACTCGCCACCCTAAGGGGGAGAGAAGTAGCTACCACAATAATAGACCAGGTACAGGATCTACTCATCAAGGATCCTGCTGCACAGTTTGGTTGATCTAGTAGGACAGGGCAAAACTCGCCAGTTCTACATGGAGGATGGTTTCCTGAAGGTAAAAAGGAACCGACTATATGTTCCTAAAGGAGGAGATCTAAGAAGAACTCTTTTGGCAGAATATCATGACACTCTGTGGGTCGGCCATCCCGGTGAAGAACGTACCATGACATTACTTCGCCGTGCATATTATTGGCTTCAAATGGCCGATGACGTCGCTCAGTATGTGAGTACTTGTCTAGTATGCCAGAAGGACAAGTCCAACCGCTTGACACAAGCGGGACTCTTGGAACCACTAGTTGTTCCAAAGAGACCTTGGGAAAACGTGTCTATGGATTTCATCACCGGATTGCCCAAGGTCGGAGATCTCACAACTATCTTGGTTGTGGTGGATCGTTTTTCCAAGTATTCCACCTTTATTGCATCACCTCAATATATATCAGCAGAAAATACAGCTCGACTCTTTTTCTCTCATGTCATCAAATATTGGGGCTTACCCAAAGACATCGTTAGTGATCGCGATTCACGCTTCACTAGTAACATTTGGACCCAACTATTTAAGTGCCTGGGGTCAAAATTGAGTCATAGATCAAGTTTTCATCCGCAATCTGATGGACAGACGGAACGGTTCAATGGTATGTTGGAGGAATATCTCTGCCACTTTGTTACCGGATCGCAAAAAAATTGGGTGAATCTTCTGGATGCTACTCAACTGTGTTTCAATTCACAAAAGAGCTCTAGTACAAACAAAAGCTCTTTTAAAATTGTTACCGGACAGCAATCGCTACTCCCACACACCGTAAATGCACCAAACATGTCAAAATCTCCTCGTGATGATAGCTTCTCAAAATAATGGAAGCGAAATTTGGAGATAGTGCGGAGCTATCTTGCCAAAGCCCAAAAGCGGATGAAGAGGTATGGTGATCAGAATCGTTGCTTTGTTGAATACCAAGTAGGAGAAAAAGTGATGGTCAAAATCCCAAAGCGGTACTTGTTTGCAGGGGTCCATGACCCTCGCCTATTGCAAAGATATATTGGACCTTTGTCCATTAAAAGGCGAATTAGGAAAGTTGCATACCGGGTGGATATCCCAGCTTGGTGGAAAATCCATCCCATCTTCCATGTCAGTCTTCTGAAACCTTTTCGGTAAGACATGGAGGATCTTTCATGGAGCCAATTCACAATACCCAGTATTCGAGGCCCCAATTCAACAAGGAAAAGCGTGTTGAAGCTATTCTTGATGATCGGGTTATTCATGCCTCAAGGAAGGATCACCAAGAGTTCTTGGTGGAATGGCAAGGGTGTGATGCAGAGGAGAATACTTGGGAGAGGGGAACAAACCTCAAAGCCTATAAGAGCCTAATTGAAGATTATTTTGCAAGTAAGGCGCCGAGGACGTCGCCAATTCAGGTGAGGAAGAATGTCATGGGCGGCTTTCCAGCCATGCTCCATGACCCCTTGAACGCACCCCGTGGCGTCCTGGCAAGCCTCCTAGCGCCACGGCGGCCCTGTGGTCTTGGCTGCGCCAAGTGACAAGCGCGCATGTGCCTCTGTTGCCCCACCGATATCCCTCGCTAGCGCCCAGCCGCAGGCAGCTGCCGACAGCGCCGCGCGCGCAGATCGTGATGCTAAAGACAAAGTTGCTGGCAATGAACCTATTTCTACCTTGTAGAAAACTAAGTCCTTTTCATTGTAAATATAGAGTAGTTTTATTCTATGTACTTTCATTATGTTCCTCTAACTTAGTTAGGTCAAGTCTTGTAGCTTTGATTTATTTTTTTAAGCATTATCAGGGATCAAGCAATCAAAATCTTTCTAGCAAGCAATTCTCTGTACCGGTGTCTCTCCCCCTCGACACTGTTGCTTTCTTTTGCAATAGCTTTCATTAATGCAATCAAGCTTTCTTTTAATTCTCATTACTGTTCTCTCAAATTGTTCTTGACATTGGTTTTCCCGTACGGCAGTGACAATCTCGTCTAGCATATGGAGGAGACCTCAGCTGGCGGACAACAACTGGACTGACATCAATTGCTTAGCGTTACGTCGCCTTTCTAAGGAATCTCAGGAAGGCGCCGCGTAACAGCACCCATGCCTTCCTCCCTGAATCATGCATACTAATGTTATATTATCTTAAAATAATTTAAATATCTGTGCGTGAACTCAAATTTAAAGAGTCATATGATATAATAGTTAATGAATGCACCAAGTGAGATCAAGGATTTAATTTTCTTGTCCATCTTGCGTTTTGATAAAGTACTTTTTCTTTCTTTATTTGGTTATTTTTTTAAAATTCTTTTGTCTATTGAAATCCTTGATCTCCTTACGTAATAACAAAATTTATTTAATTAAACGAAATGTCTTATATTAAAACTAGTAGAAATTAAGGATGTAGCGTAGAGCCAATTAACGAGTTAGACCAAAACAAATTCGACGAATATATTTTGGAAAAAGCACAAAAATGTGTAAAAAAAATTTTTAACCTAATTTTAATAGTGTAATGGTTTCAATAAGCTAAAAATTAAACATTAAATTTAAATTCTATATCCATTTTATAATAGTGCACCCATCTCTTAAAATCCTGGATTCACCTATGTAGTGTTTGATTGACAATATTAATTATTATTCGCATTAAATTATTACGTAAAAAGCATTTTGCCCCTTAGCGAGTCTATTCGGTGTAAATCCAAAACAGTTGGTCAGTATATTTTCAATATCGAATGCCTAAACTTAAGAAAACAAATGCTTGGCATAACATTCTCATTACATGGTATGGGTTCTTTTTCAAACTGTTTTGTTAAGTAAGTGCACTTCTTAAAGATTTTTTGTTTTCTTGCTAGTTCTGTATTTATGGAATGAAAAAACGCAGCTTGTATTACCTATGCATGGCATAGCAAGATCGAAATTAAAGTACCTATAGTCCAATATATTTTTGGATAAAATATTCTCGGGGCAAAGGCAAGTTGTAGGAAAAGTTTCAAAATAAAAGTCAATGGCATCTTACCTCCATAATGGATCTCTGTTTTTCCCCCTTTTTTTTATTGGAAAAACACATTCATATGAGTTTTGACTTTTGAGTTATGGAATTACAGTCAAGACGGCGGTTAATTTATTTTATTATAAATTCCGTCGGTTGTCGCCAAGGTTTTCATTTGTCTTCTCAGAGAAAAATAAATGCAACCAGAATAAGTTAGATATAAAAAAATTGTTGGTAAATTTAGACAAAAAATATTACTCTATACGTTCACTTTTATTTATCACTTTTAGCATATCAAGATAAAACAATTTTTTTTTCTGTTATACTACAATCTTAATTATTCATTTCAGATCATTTTCTCAAACCCATTATAAATATGCATCAATTAATATGAGTATCACAAAAATTATGCACTTCATTTATTATTTTTTAAATTGTGTACAAGTGAAAATGAACGAAAGGGGCATAAATGGCACGTATGTTTTGTTATATTTTCGATACGAACATTAAACCATCCATGAGGGCCAATTAATGACATTAGAAAGAGACATTAGGAACGGGAAATGTACATTTGCCGTCAAATCTGTACCTTCTTTTCTTTAAAATTTGGAGATGTATCGTACAGTAGTATTAATTACTTTTGGAATAAGAACCACACTTTACTAAATATGAAATTGAAGGTAAAGTCATTGTATCAAACCGTATATATCTATCAAATGTATTTTGTAAGAATAAAAGTAAGATAATGATGAAAGTTGTTTTACGCGAGCCTTCATAATTAGCCGACGGTGTAACAACTAGATTATTAATTATACACCCTCGTAATATAGTAAATATATTTGTTTGCCACAACGTAATAACATAATAATTTTCATTATCGTGTTTGGTTGGATAAATATGATGATGGTAGGCGAGAAATCTGTATTTAGCCGTAGTTTGCACTTTAACTACTGTATTTTACTTATGTTTGACTTAAATGATGGTGATTTGCATTTATTACGTGTTTTATGAATTGTAGGATATGATGTCGGGTTAAAATGATAATTTGAAGCTTAATCGAACAAGTTGGAGCTTTGAAGCCTGAGTAAAAGTCCAAAGAATTAAACTAGGATCGCATTCGGGGTCGAGTACCAAGTCTGGATATCAAAATGTGTATGAAAATAATTACTCTTAGAAAATTGCACTACTACGCCGCCGCATGGGGTGCCCCGAGGCGCGATGCGGCAATGCAATTGTGTATGTCTGGCAGAATAACATGCTCTCTGAATATGTCCACCATGTGACGGTAGGCACGTCGCGCCTGTTCATTTTCCTTAGAGTAATTTTCTGTTTCGACTTGGATATGATATTTCCATCCGTGTCCTCTTCTACAAGATATAAATACACCAAAAATACGTTTTTGAAGGGACTTTTGACCTACGAAAGATTTGAGAAGCAACAAAGGCAAGAAGACACAAGAATTTATCAAAATATTAACCAAAAATCAGTGCAATGCGGGGATTTATATCGAATCATCAGCATTGATATTTTTATGCCTTTAAACCTTATTGAGATGAATTTTTCTATTCCTTGGAGTAATTTCTTTAGGGTGTTGACAGCTAAGGTGTAATGATAATTTGATTAGGGGTTCGATTCTTGACAATTGCTTGAATTAATTGATGAAGTTATAAGTCGTTTGTGAAGTTGTTTATTATTTCGGTTAATCGAAAGAGGAGCTTTATATTGAATTTCTTTAGATCTTATGATCTAACTTAAATTCGTGATTCAACTAGGTAATCGAAAGAGCCTATTGAATTATTAATCGAACTACAAAATAGGAAAATATTCATGAGAAGTTACCCTTTATACTAAATCATCATTTTATTTGTTGCAATTGTTCACCATGTTTCAATCGATTTATTTACTGTCACGACCCAGAACGACTGTTGCGATGGCGCCTATCGTAGAACTAGGCAAGCCACAATTCAACATTTCCAACACAGTAAAACACTTTTAGAAATAACAGCGGAAAGATGTAACATTAAAAGAAAAAAAACTTTTCAAACAGAATTTAACCAAAATACGGTACAAATCCATCCCAAAATCGGGGTATCACTGAGTACATGAGCGTCAAAACAGCCAGTCTAATAAAAATAGTGTCTAGAAAGATAAAACTGAAAGTGCAGAAAGACTAAGGAAGGGAAATCAAGGCCCGCAAAGGCCCTGTAGCTATCTCGATAGTCCCTGAACTCTTATGCCTCAATCAACAGCTGTCACCGAGACCAGAAACTCCTGGATCTGCACACAAGGTGTAGGGAGTAACATGAGTACATCCAACTCAGTAAGTAACAAGTACAAACTTTGGACTGAAGATAGTGAGGAACTCAACCGGTACAGATAAGATGGAAATAACTGTGCAGAAACGTACGCATGCTCTTAAATCAAATAGGCAACTCAAAACAATAAAGTAAAGTAGATCCGTACAGTGAAATGAATACAACTATGTTGTCACTACATGCCAATGCACATACTATAAGTGATGCACCATGCTGTCAGCCTCAAATGCTCACACTCTCAATATCTCAACCACTTGGTACTGTATATGGCTCATACGGCCCAGGGAAGATCCATCCTGGAATATATACAACACTGACCATAGGTCACCCAGTACCAAGGAAAGGCCAATCCATCCCTATGGAGAATATCCATCTCCAGGTAACAAGTACTTCGGACAAGATTCATGTCCAGGGAAGACCCATCCCTCAATAATATCAATCGCGCTCACTAAGGGTGTGTTACAGACTCCGGAGGGACTTTACAACCCAAGCGCTATCATAACATCAATATATCCGCTGCGACGTGCAGCCTAATCCCATATCTGTCACTCGCAATCGGCTCTCGGCCTCACTCAGTCATTGACCTCTCCAGTCTCACTCATGGGCCTAAGAATATCATGAAACTAGTCCGAAACAGTAATACGATGATCCAATAGATATCCACTGAGACCTTTATATGACATGAAATGCATGTATATGACTGAATACAAAATATCAGTAAAGCCAGTAAAGTGACAACAAGAAATGAACACTTTGGGTCTCAACAGTACCAGAAATAAGCCTAAACATGATATCTAACATGATTGACAACTCAATTACTTTGTCACATGATAGAAACACGGGTATCAGCAAGGTATTATCAGTACACAGTGCCATGGAGTCACCCAGGCTACAATTCTAACGGTGCACGCCCGCACGCCCGTCACTTGGCATGTGCGTCACCTCAATACCAATCATACAATACATATTTCGGGGTTTCGAACCCTCAGAACCAAATTTGAAAGTGTTACTTACCTCAACTACGCAAAAGTCCTACTCCGAAATGCCCTTGACTCTCGAATCGGTATCCAAATGCCCCGAATCTAGCCAAAAGCAACACGAGGTGATCAATATAGGATAAAGGAATAAATTCCACAAAGAAACACATGAAATTCTACCTAAAATCCAAAATCAGCCCGAACCCAACCCCTAGGCCCACGTCTCGAAATCCGACAAGAGTCACAAAACCCGAAAGCTCATTCACTCACGAACCTAACCATACCAAAATTGCTCAAATCCGATAACAAAATCACATTACAAACATCAAAATTCTAACTCGAGAGCTCTTCCTCTTTTTCCCCAATTTCTCACCCAAAATCACAAATTAGATGATAAAATTAAAGATGTAATCATGGGATTTAACCAAAACCAATTAGGAATCACTTACCCTAATCAACTCCACAAAAATCCCTCCAAGAATCGCCCAATTCCGTGTTCTCTAGCTCAAAATGTGAAAAATGGGTTCAAACCCTCGTTTTTGAAATTAATACTGTCTGCCCAGATTTCCTTCTTCGCGAACGTGACCGTCCTCTCGCGTTCGCGTAGAACAACTTAGACTGCCTCCATATACGTGGTCAATGCTTCGCGAATGCGAAGCTTTACAAGCTCAACTCATTGCGAACGCGGCCCATACGTCGCGAACGCGTAGACCAAAGACCCGGGGTCCCCAATTGCCTCACTTCTCTTCGCGAATGCGACACCACTCGCACGTTCGCGATACACGCGCAGACCACACCTTCAAGTTCGCGTCCTCTCCTTCGCAAACGCGTAGAACAAATCCTCCCTGCTCACATTAACCGTTCGCGAACGCGTAAGAGGGAACCAGAAAATGCACACCAGTAGATATCAGCCATCAACAGAAGTCTATAAATGATCCGTTAACCACCCGAAACTCACCCGAGGCCCCCGGAACCTCAAACAAACATACCATCAAGTCCCAAAACACTATAAAAACTTAGTTGGATCCTCAAACCACCTCAAATAACATCAAAAACATGAATTACACACGGATTCAAGCCTAATGAACTTAAAAATTTACGAATTCTACAAACGACGCCGAAACCTATCAAATCATGCCCAATTTACCTTAAATTTTGCACACGGGTAAATAATAACACAACGAACCTACTCCAACTTCCGAAAATCCAATCCGACCTTGATATCAAAATTTCCCTTGCCGGCCAAAATCGCCAAAATTCCAACTTTTGCCAATTCAAGCCTAATTCTACTACGGACCTCCAAATCACATTTCGGACACGCTCCTAAGATAAAAATCACCTAACGGAGCTAACGGAACCATCAAAATTCAAATTCGAGGTCGTTTCCACATAAGTCGACATCTGGTCGACTTTTCCAACTTATGCTTCCAATTAAGAGACTAAGTGTCTCAATTTACTCTGAAACCACTCCGGACCTAAACCAACTACCCCAACAAGTAATAATACAGCTATAGAATATAAAAGAAGCAAGAAATAGGGGAATGTGGCTAGAACTCTCGAAACGACCAGCCGGGTCGTTACATTTATTGAAAAATGTTTAATCAAAAGAGGAACCTTAACTTCAAGTGTAATCTCATTATCTGGTGAGTTCGTAAGAATAAATAGTATTATAGAGTGAAATACTTCAATATTGGATCCCGAATGAATTATCTTACACCTGTCTAGTCAATTACCCTTATTTTATCTCAATGATATTTCCTTGTTGCTCAACTGTTGTCTTCCATGATCAATTGATAATTGCTTAAATTTAGTAGTTAATTGTAGTTGAATATTATTCCAATCAAGTGTTAATTTTTTATGGATAGCAATTAATTAAAGAGTATTCATAAACTTCTTAAATTCAATCCATGTGGAGACGATAATTAAACTGTACTATCTTTGACTAATGAACAATAGTTTTGTGTTGTGTTTTGCGCTCGTCAATTTTTGGTGCTATTGTCGGGGATTGACAATTAATAGTATTCAAAATAATTTTTGGTGCTAATTCAGGAACCAATATTATTTTATTTTTCACGTTCTATTATTTGTGTGCAGGCGACAGGTTAAGATCGATGGTGTATGACGCGATCCTCTTCCAGGGAATTAGTTCCATACAACCCAGAATTGGACAAGCACCTGCGACAGTTGAGAAAGGAGAAAGAATCAAGTGGATCCTTCTTGGGTCAGACTTCGACTCAAGATAAAATGGTAAACAACGAAATGATGGGGTAGACTTAGCTGCAAGAGAGGCAGCACAACAAAGAGAGAAAGTTGCACAGTTATTACTGTTGATGGGGATGAGGGTCACAGATTCAATCTAAAATCGAACCCTGGTTGAAGATGCATTTGAAAATGTAGGTCCCAGATGATCGCGTCCAAATCCACACTCAATATTAAGTAGGAAACAGTCGTTGCAATTATACTACCCAACGTGAGTCAGGGTCGAATTCCTCAGGGAGTTTACAATTTGTGTTAAGGTAGATACTTGAAGAGATAACATGAAATAACCAAATCATACTTTCAAACAAAAAGGATGATTTCTAAAAAAATTAACACTAAGAAATTAGACTAATTAAAGCAACTAGAGAGTAAATTATTCTTGGTGTTTTTATCAATTGAGGAAAAGCATAGGGATGTAACCTCTACCTAGGTGCAAACCTAATGTGTATACTAATTTAATGCTTATTTTGTTAATCGGGGTGTATTATAACTCTTAATTCTCAAGTACCCACTCAATACCTCTCGGTTATACTGTTATAGAGTGGTTATGCCCAAATTGGCTTCCTCAAGTCCAAAAGGTTAGCAATCTAAGTAATTGATATGAGCCAAAGTCGGGTTTTCCCTATCTCTAGTTCAAACCCTTTAATAAAACTAGCCAAAATTTTAATTAGATCAATTTCTTGTTAGCCAAGTTTTCCTAGACTAGGTTTCTCTCTCTCAAGTAAGAACTAAGTCAAATAGGCATGAATCAATGTTCGCAGCCATTAATTCTAGATATAATGCATAAACAAGGCTACATAACAAACATAAAATCATAAACAAGCATTATTGTTAATAACCCATAAGATTTACACACTAGGGTTGGATCACAACCCTAGATAAAATCTAGCTACTCATACTAGAAGACATAGAAAATAAAGTAGAAGAAGTAATTAAAGCCATAAACTACAATTAAAAGATAAAATTAATGGGTCTTCTTAAATTTTGATCCCTACTTTCACAAAAGGATAAAATATAATCGTTGCAGATGCTAAGAGTACAAATCATGCCCTAAAAAGTGTTTCCTGTCTATTTATAGCGTTCGAAAATTTAGTGACAAAAATACCCTTCGGGATGTTCTGCGGCTGCACAATTCCATGTGCAGACCGCACTTTTCTTCTTCTCTAAAATTGGGATGAAATCTGCAGCGGCACAATTATCTCTATGGCTGCACTTCAGTTTCTGCGGCCGCAATTTGGCTGCGGACCGCACTTTAACGAGGCTTCACACTTGGTCTTTGCACCTTCTCTTAACTTGTCAAACTTTGTTAGTGCCATCAGCTTTTACCGACCGCGCTTCTTCAAAACTCCTCAGAGGCTTCAAGGTTTGTTATGCGGCCTCACTTTAAATTCTACAGACCTCATAATCATCTGCGGCCGCAAAATTACTTCTGTGGATCGCGCTTCTGCCTGTAGTTCTCCTTCTTGCCTTTTAAAGCTGGAATACTTTTCTTTGAGTTAGATTTCTTCGTTAAGCTCTAATCCTCCAACATGCCTACAATTCACACAATTTCATTAGTTTTGAAAATAAAAATCAAACTTTCAGACTAAAACTAAAGCAAGAAGGTACTAGTAAGTGGTTAAAATCCACACTTATCACTAGAGCATGCATATCCTTGGGTGACTATGTCAGACTAGTCTACAATCAGGGATTGTGAAGTGTCAGACCTCCACCCATAGAAGCAAATAATTTTGAATTAAAGTAAGGCTTGATTCAAACCATCCAGAACAATTGTGTCTTTAGAGGGAAGGTGAATGAAGATCCTAACACTCACTTGATGGACTTTGAAGAAATCATGAACACCTTTCAATACAATGGAGTGTCAAATGATGCAGTCTACTTAAGAGCATTCCCCTTTTCACAGAAGGATGACGCGAAGCACTGGCTTCAAATCCTACCAACTGGATCGATCAGGACATGGGAAGATATGACGAAAAATTTTCTTGACCAGTAATTCTCATCTACAAAAATAGGAAAATTCAGAAGGGATAACCACAACGATATTGAAACGGTCTTCGAAGCTTGGGAAAGTTTCAAAGAGATAGTGAGAAGGTGTCAGCACAATGGAATCGTATTTTGGATGCAACTCCAGCGCAGATGGACTAACACCCTCCTCACGACGAACTCTGAGTAATGCAGTTGGAGGTCAATTATTGGAGAAAACCTCGGAGGAGATTGTCTATATCCGTAATGAATTGTCAGAGGATTCTAACCTATGACCCTCTAAGAGTAATGACAAAAAAATATCAGTTGGGGTTGACCAGGTAGAATCTAACACATCAATGCAAGCCCAGCTAGACACCATGACCAAAGAGATAAGAAAGTTGACCTTAGCCAAGGTACAGAGTCGGCCGCAAGCAGCATATGATTTTTGTGGAATGGGACACCCTACTCGTCAGTTCCAAGCTTCAGCTGAGGAAGTTACTTCTGTGGGGAACTATAATAGAAGAAATTACCAAGGTAGAAACAACTACAATGCTATGGGACAAAGACACCCAGGTTTTTTTTTGGAGTTTACCTAGTGGGATTTGAACTCGTAGCAGCAAAATAATCCTAGACCCTAGGGTCAAAGACCTCCAAGTTTTCAAAACTAGCCGAGGCAGCAGTACCAACAATACCAGCCACCACAGTCAAATCAATATAGTATGGAAGATATCATGAAGTCTTTCATCAACAAATCTGAAGAGAGGTTCGATATTCACAATTCTGCTATTCGAAATCCGAAAGACAAGTGGGTCATATTTCCAACATGTTATCTGAGAGGGGACTCTGCCCTCCGACAAATAAAAGAATCCGAAGGAAACAATCTACGCTATATCTCTGAAAAGTGGCAAAATATTGGCAGATCCAGTTGTGAAAACTAAACCTGAGTGGTAAGAAAGTAGACTGAAACATTAGAGGAGAAAAAGAGTGAAGAACAGAAAGGTGAGAGTGGTGGGGTACGAAAGGAGATTGAAGAAAGTAGACACATGCCACCTCCACCATTCCCTCAAAAGATGAAGCGGAAAAAATTAGACTAGTGCTTTAGGAGGTTCTTGGAGATGCTCAAGGAATTGTATGTGAACATTCTCTTCACGGAGGTTCTCACTTAGGTGAATACTTATGCTAAGTTCTTGAAGAAAATCTTGTCCAACAAGAGGAATTTAGAGGAGATAACAGTGGTCAGAGTGAATGCCCACTGCAATGCCATATTGCAAAGTAAAATTCCTCAAAGGTGTGGGGACCCATGAAGCTTTTCCATACCATGCTCGTTGGGGAATGAGAAATTCGACAAGTCTCTATATGACTATGGTGATTTTATAAATCTAATGTCTTTGTTGTGTTCAAAAAACTTAAAGGCGAGCTTGGAGTAATAAAATCTATACCAGTGTCCCTGCAACTGGCTGACCATATCACCATATTACCTGAAGGAATCATTCAAGATATTCTAGTACGGTTGAACAAGTTTGTGTTCCCCGTAGACTTTATTGTGGTGGATATAGAAGTGAACAAGGAGGTGCCTCTAGTTCTAGGGAGGCCTTTCCAATGTGTAGGTAGAGCAATTCTTTATATTTACGAAGGGCACTTTATGGTCAGAGTAGGTAAAGAGAAAGTAGTGTTCCAGATGAAGAGAATGATGAAATATCCCAGTGATGAGGCATACGCATACCTGTGTTTCAAGCTAGATATTGTTGGAGAATAGGTTGAGAAATACATGTTTGATAAGCTTGTAGAGGATAAGCTGGAGAGGTGTATTACTCGGTCTAGCACAGTGGAGGATGAAGACACTAAAATAAAGAAAGAGGCTGAAGCTTTTGAGACTGGGGATCAAGTGGTTGATGAGGAGGAACTAAAAAATGAGGCTTCTAAGCCTAGTGTGGAATTGAAAATCCTCCCTACTCATATGAAATATGATTTTCTTGAAACTAATAATTTTTTAATGATTATTTCTGCTTACTTGATAGGTGCACAGGAACAAAAGCTGGCGGAGATGCAGAAAAAGTACAAAAAAGCCCTTGGCTGGACCATAGTTGATATTCAAGGAATAAGTCCATCCATTTGCATGCATAAAATTTTGCTGGAAGAAAATAACAAGCCAGTGGTTCAACCCCAATGTAAGCTGAATAAAAATCTAGAGAAGGTAGTGCACAAAGATATTATCAAGTTGTTAGATGCCTGGGTGATTTTTCCCATCTCTGATAGTCAATGGACCAGTCTTGTACAAGTGGTGCCTAGAAGGGGGCATGACAGTGGTGAAGAATGAAGATAATGAATTGATCCAACCACAACAGTCACAGGGTGACGAATGTGCATTGATTATATGAGACTGAATGATGCAACAATAAATACCACTTCCCACTCCCCTTTAGTGATTAGATGCTCGAACAAAATGACTGGACGTGGTTATTGATGTTTCTTGGATGTATCTTTACTTATAGGAGGATGTCATTTGGGTTGTGTAATGCATCAACCACTTTTTAGAGATGCATGATATACACCTTCTAAGATATGAATGGGAAGTTCTTGGAGGTATTTATGGATGACTTTACTCTATTTGGTGATAATTTTGATGACTGCCTGAAGAACTTGGAACTAGTGCTCAAATAATGCGAAGCCACTCACCTGGTCCTTAACTGGGAGAAGTGCCACTTTATGGTGAAAAAGGGAATTATAATTGAATTTAATGTATCAAATGTTGATGTAATTGCTATAATCCACTGACTTCTGTAAAGAGCATAAAAAGTTTCTTGGGACATGCTGGATTTATTAGAAGGTTCATCAAAAACATTTTCGGTATCACCTAGCCATTGACTGTATTGATAGCGAAGGATGTCGAGTTTGTATTCACTGTGGAGTGCCTAAGGGAATTTGAATTGATAAAGAAAAAGCTTGTTATTGCCCCGATACCTGATTGGAGCCAGCCATTTGAGATAATATGTGATACTAGCGATATAGCTGTGGGAGTAATTCTAGGGCAAAGAAAAGATAAGATGTTTAGGACTATCTACCATGAAAGTAGGACATTGAATGATGCTAAAGTTAACTATGACACTACTGATAAAGAGTTATTTGTTGTGCTATTTTCTTTTGACAAGTTTAAATCATATCTTGTGAGAAGTAAAGTGATTGTGCACACTAATCACTCAGCATTGAAATAATTGTTGAGTAAGAAGGAGTCCAAGCCGCGTCTAATGCAGTGGGTGTTGATGCTACAAGAGTTTGACTTAGAGATCAAGGATAGGAATGGAACTGAAAATCAAGCCGCAGATCATCTATCTCGAGTTGAGAGACCTCCGGTTGAGACAATGGAAATAAAGGAAGAGTTCTCTGATGAGCAGATTTTCTCCATTGATGCGGTCTTCAAAAAATTGCCTTGGTATGCTGATGTAGCCAACGTTTTGGCTAGTGGATGGTTGTCATGTGACCTCTCTCATGATCAAAGAAGAAAGCTTCAAGGTGAGGTAAAACATTATTTTTGAAATGACCCCTTCTTGTTTAGAATGTTTGCAGATAGTATGATTCAAAAATGTGTACCTGAAGGAGAGATGGCAAGCATTTTGTCTCATTGTCATGATGGAGAAAATGGAAGACACTATGGTCGAAATCACAATGGAGGAAAGGTCATGGAAGCCAGTTTCTATTGTCCTACTTTGTACAAAGACGCACGGGAGTATGTAGCTGCATGTGACAAGTGTCAAGGGCAAGTACAATGCCTCGCCGTCCCAGTAAGCGTGCTGACATTGGTTCCTTTGGGGTTGCATATAGTAATCGAATAGGAGGTAGACGGGCACCACCCGCACCCCAGTGGAGGAGGAGATAGAGCACATTGACCCGGATGCTGACGTGGCCCCGAGGTACAAGTTTGGCATTCCGATTGTCCCAGATCATGCTAGTCATTGGAGCATGACAATTGTTCTAGCGGTGAATCTGGACCCCGAGGTTGCTATATATGATGGGAATCTCGCCCGAAAGTACTCTGGGATATACAACAACATCCAGGCCCTGGGCTTTGAGAGTTTGTTCCGTCCCGGTGATACTGTGAATGTGAACTTAGTGAAGGAGTTTTGTTCCAACTGGAAGCCTTTTCCTCTCAAGTGATCAACCAGATTATGGGATTCCCAGAGCACTCTCATAAGTTGTTCCAGAGGTTGCTTCATCGCCCGGACTATTCCTGATATTAGCCGCCAGCTGTGTGGATCTGAGCGAGACGGCTGATCAATGCCAAGATTATGCCAACCTAGAGCGAGATGGATATCTCAAGGGTGAAGGTGTGTTTTATTTATGTCTTCTTGACCAGGATGAAGTTTGATCTTGGCAAGATCATGCTTGAGCACATAGATCATGTGTGACCATTTGGTTCCTACTGAGTATATTACTCGAGTATGATCACTCAACTGCCGCAGATGCACCACGTGGAGGAGGAGTTTCATTATGGTCGGACGATCCCGGTGCCGCGGCCTGTTAAGACCTTTGATGTCACAGTTGTGATAGACCCTCCTGTTGTTGATGTTCGTGTGGACCACAGGTTGGTTCATGTCGAGGAGACACTGCAGCTGATATTTGCTAATATGCTCCTTTGTGTTGTTGAATGGGAGACTGACTTGGAGGAATTGCAGCAGGATCATCCTCTCTCTGCTGTTACTCAGCAGAGGTGGGTTTCGCCGAGGGAGGATAACTGCAACCTGATTTTTATCCATAGTTTACACTCTAATTACTATATTTTACTTGTGTTTGAGCTTAAATGATGGTGATTTATACTTATTACATATTTTATGCATTGCAGGATATGATTCTGAGCTAAAAAAATAATTTGAAGCTAAATCGAATAAGTAGGAGCTTTGAACTCTGAGTGAAATCCCATGGAATTAAATAGGGATCACGTTCGAGGTTCAAGCACCAAGTCTAGATATCAAAAAGTGCACAAAAACAATTACTCTGAGAAAATTGCACTACCACGCTGCATGGAGCAACACGAGGTGGGATGTGACAGTGCAATTGTACATGTCTGACAAAATAACATCTCTCTGAATATGTCAACTAGCATGGCACTTGGCACGACGTGAGGTGCACCTCACATGTTCATTTTTCTTCGAGTAATTTTCTGTTTCGGCTTGGAAAGAGTAGTTCCGTCCGGACCTGCTTCTACAAGATATAAATACAGCAAAAATACGTTTTTAAGGGACTTTTCACCTACAAAATATTTGAGAAGCAACCAAGGCAAGAATACACAAGAATTTATCAAGATTTCAACCAACAATCGGTGCAATACGGTAGTTTGTATCGGATTACTAAAATTGATATTTTTTTATGTCTTTAAGCCTTATTGAGGTGAATTTTTCCATTGCTATGGAGTTAATTTTCTTAGGGTGTTGACAGATATGGTGTATTGATAATTTTACTAGGGATTCGGCTGTTGACAATTGTTTGAATTAAGTGATGGAGTTTTAAATCGTATTGTAAAGTTGTTTATTATTTTGCGTAATCGAAAGAGAAACTTTATGTTGAATTTCTTTACATCTTGTGCTCTAGTTTAAATTCGTGATTCAACTAGGTAATCGAAAGAGCTTCTTGAGTTATTAATCGAACTAGAAAATTGGAAAATATTCATGAGAAGTTACTCTTTAGACAAAAACCATCATTTTATTTGTTGTAATTGTTCACCGTGCTTCAAATAGATTATTTATTGAAATTAATGTTTAACCGAAAGAGGAACCTTAACTTCAAGTGTAATCTAATTATTTGGTGAGTTCGTGAGAATCAACTGTATTATAGAATGAAATACTTCATGAATTAGATCCCGAGTCAATTATCTTGCACCTATCTAGTAACCCTTATATCTCCGTGTTATTTCTTTGTTGCTCAACTGTTGTCTTCCGTGATCAATAATTGCTTAAATTTAGTGGTTAATTGTAGTTGAAAATTATTCCAATCAAGTGTTAATTTTTCTGAGTAGCAATTAACTAAAGATTATTTGAACATGGTTTGAATCCAATCTCTGTGGAGATAATAATTAAATTATACTATATTTGACTAGCGAATAATAATTCTATGTTGTGTTTTGTGCTCATCATATAATTACATATTTAAATAAAAAAAGACATATTGACATGTGGATAGTTTTACTTTACGAAAAAATTATATGGAAAAAATAAATATTAAAAATTAATTTATTATGCAGTATTTGAAATAAATGATTTTGTATATAAATATATTAAGTAATTATAAATTAGTAAATAATATCATAAAAATAATTGGTATCTTATAAATGAATAATATTTCTGTTTAAAATAATTAATAAAAAATTAGTAACAAATTTAATTTTTACCAACTCGTGTCAATATAAGAAAGCTAGATGTGAGCTTAGAAAGTATTTATTATGATAAATATTTATACTAATAATTAGCAAATAAAACAAGCAAATACAAAAATAAAGTTAATAAAATATGAAATGGGTTTACCAACTAAGAGGAAAAAAAAAGAGAAGTTACAAATTGTACGGAAGCACACCATAATCAACACATTGGAAAAGAAAAATAAGAGAAATGAAAGAGAAATAGTGTACAAAGAATATCCTCTCTGTCTCAATTTGTGTGAGACCTTTTGCTTTCCTTAGATCCAAACTTCTTAATTGTGACAATGCATTTGTACATAAAAAAATTCAGTTTTTAAAATAAAATTTATATATTTAGAAATTACATAAAAAAATATTTTCAAGTCATAATAACTAATAATTTAAAATATTTATAAGGCACATGAAAAATTAAGGTCAAAGAATAATTTATTTGACTCTCGAAATCCGACATCTTCACATAAATTAGGACGGATGGAGTAATATTTAATATAATTAAAAATTATATTATCTTGTAATTACGACTAATTTTGATCTCCCTTTTGAGAATTTGAGCGTGTAAATATACCGCTAAATTACACTTAATTTTATGTTAACCAAATAAATTACTTGACCAAACAAACATGCAAAAATTGTATAATTACGTTCAATTCTACACAAACATGCTCTTAGTATTTGTATTGAAACCCTTTTGATTTGGCTTGTTTTTTAACAATTGGTTAGTATTCATATGAGTTACTACTATTTTCGGTTTCAAAAAGAATAGGTTAAAGTTTACAAGCACAAATAAACGGTTCTTCACAAGTAACATGCTATTGAAAAATATTTAAATAGGAAAGCAGCAAGTCTTAGTGATTGAACTTGGCTCATTGATCCCTTATATTTGTTCGACATTAAATTGGAAAGCTTAGTTGTACGGATTGTGGGAAATGGGAAAGACTGATCGCCAACAATGTCGTTTACTGTATTTTATAATATTCTTTCGTCTAATCTGTGATAAACCAAATGAAGTACTTAAATATTAAAGCATAAAAGTTCCCCCAAAAATGGTTCGGAGGAGCAGACTAACCCATCACCGACACATTTCTTTTTGTGTTTTCTGCACTTTATTCTTTGCTTTCTCTATTTCTCTTTCTTAGAATAAAAAACTGAAGGTCTTTGGATGCCTCTCCTCTAACTAGGGCAATAACACATAATCGGTAGTCGGGGTTAAATCAGTAGTGTATGGGTCAAAATCTGCCCTAAAATTATTTATGATAAGATACTAAAGAAAGAGTTCTCGAGCCGTCAGCAATCGAGGTCAACTAGGAAGCACGTAGACTCGTGGTCGAGATGTCAATAATGATCGAGGTCGAGCACCGTTGATGAAGCTGTAACGATCAGTTTTCGGAATAGGATATTAAAGAGAATATTCTAGTGATATTCTCTGCATTTGTATTATTAGGGTTTACTAGGAAAATGTCTCATATAAATAGAAAAGGAGACAATGATATGGGGCATGTGACATTCATTTTGTAAGAACATACTTTTGACAAAAGATTCTCTCTCTTACTAAGATACAACCACTACCTTTTTATCATGATTCTCATTCATATTGTTTCATACTTTTCCATCAGATCCGAGAATAGTTCGAACATTCTAGGATTTGTCTGTCACTCATCATTGTCAGGAGGAACAACCATCTGGTTCATCCTTTATTGGGTGAATCACTCATCCTATTTACTTAAATGTCATTTATTGTTATTCATTGCTATTAATGCTACATTATTACGCATACTTTTTGTAATAGTTATTGCACGCTGCTATTATTCTTCCACCGGATCTGTTTGATGCTAGTTACGTTTTCCGAATTCACATCTGGAAGTATTATTATTAACAAGGTTTAACCCATTACCACATAAATTTAATTATTTGAACCAAGAATTATATTTTTTTGGTCAAACAATTTGGCGTCGTATGTGGAGATTCCTTAGTTAAACTTTTAGTTTCTTTTAGATCTACAACTAACACGGGTCACTAACGTAAAAAAAAGAAGAGCAAAAGCAAAATCTCCTTTTGTTTATGTGCGCAAATCCTAACATGGCAGGTAACCAAGAAGAAAAGACGAGAATAATAAGTGAACTCCCAACCAACCTCATGAACGTCATCAACGAAAAGTGTGAAATAGCAGGCGAAGACGCAACGCCCACTGCCTCCTCTAGGCGAGATGGGTCGCCGCCTCCTCACTGCAGCATCATAAATCTCTTGGTAAGGGAGCCTCCATATCTGTGGGGAAGGAGACGACCCCAGCTGTGAAAAATCTCCTCGAAGCATGGGTAACTGATGCGCTAACCAGCATCCTCAACAAGACCGCTCGGGACACGGCTACAGAAAACGCAAGGACTTGCACTATACAACCAACAGACGAGCAGTGAAACCAACTCCCTTTTCCTTCAACCATAGGTATTACTCACAATGTCATTAATAGTGCAGGTGACAACGCCCTCATAGCCATTTTAAAAAAGATGGAGGAAATGGAGAATGAGAACAAGGCACTCTGAGATCAAAAAAAAGAACACCAGGAAAGGGTCGATAAAATACCGGGCGCCCCCAAGCATGGCTAATTGACACGCTAATCGAAGCATGGATAACTGACGCGCTAACCAGAGTCCTCAACAAGCCCGCCCAGGACACAGCTACAGAAAACGCAAGGACTTGCACTATACAACCAACAGATGAGTAGAGCAACCAACTCCCTCTTTCTCCAAAGGCAGGTATTACTCACGATGTCATTAATAGTGTAGGTGAAAACACCCTCATAGCCATTTTGAAAAGGATGGATGAAACAGAGAATGAGAACAAGGCACTCCGATATCAAATGAAAGAGCAGCAGGAAAGGGTCGATAAATCGGGCACCCCAAGCTATTGCCAAAGAAGGATGCCGGTTGGTTAGTCAAACAGCTGTACAGTGATGATGCAACCCCACATGCTATACCAAAAAGTTTTAAAATGCGTCCCTACCTCAGGATATATGATGGAACAACCGACCCCGAAGATCATGTGACTCATTACGTCACCGCTGTGAAAGGCAACGAACTCGCCAAGGAACAAATGTCTTCCATTTTGCTTGAAAAGTTCGGAAAAATTCTAACTGGAGGAGAATTAACATGGTATTCACATCTACTAGCACGCTCTATTGAAACCTTTGAAGAAATGAATGACAGGTTCGTAACGGCCCACACAGGAGCCAAAAAAGCCAAGGCAAATGAACAATATATTTGTCGTCAAGCAATATCTGGGAGAGGGATTGAGGGACTTCCTTGCTCGCTTGATAATAGTAAAGATGAATTTACCAAACGTGTCCGAAGGGATGGCGGTCGCAGCCTTTCAGAACGGGTTGAGCAGGGATGGTTCAAGAACAACGAGGAAACTGTTAAGCTGGTTTATTGAAGTACCCTCCAACCACTGTTAAGCCATGAAGGTCGTCGCCTCCAGTTTATACCAAGTCATCCAATTCCCAACTCCATGGGGAATATTCAGCATACGAGGAGATCAACATACATCCCGGGATGAATATTGAGCTCAATGAGCACGATATCACATACCGGCAGTGAACGACGATAAAGTCACAAGTGCTCGCTGACTTTGTCGCCAACTTTAGCGCAAAAATAATGTCTGAAGTCGAAAGGGAAGCCCTCAAAACTTCCCCCCAAACACAAGATCTCTGGATGCTATACACCAATGACGCGTCCAATGCGTCGGGTTCCGGACTGGGACTCGTACTCGAAGTCTCAATAGGCAAAGTAATTCGCCAGTCCGTAAGGTGCCGAGACATGGCTAACAACGATTCCGAGTCAGAGGTCGTCATTGCAGGTTTGAGACTAGCGCTCAATTATGGGGCAAAATGATTAAAAGTACGTTGTGATTCCCAGCTTATAGTCAACCAAGTCACAGGGACTTTCCAAATCAAGGAACAAATATTGCAAGAATACCAAACCAAAATCTGCAAGCTACTGCCTGATTTCGACGAATGTCCGCTCCACCAGATTCCACGAGCACAAAACGCCTGTAAGCACGTAATTTTTGACCAGCTACGTCTTCAATCTTTATTAGTAGTTTAGCATATTTTATATATTTATTTGAGTTATTTTAATATTTCTAGGATAATAATATATTATTTTTATTGTTATTTTTTGGTCTGTTTTAGTATTTTAAAAAAAATCAAAAACACAAAAACAGTCTCAAGTCTATTCAATTTAAGGTTAAATAGTATTTTATGTAATACTATTTTCACCTATTTTTATCTATTTTTATTTAGTATGATCTTTTTAAAAAAACACAAAAAAATGAGTTTCATTAATGGTTTTGTAGTCATACTATTTTACTAGGATTTTTATTTTTTCTCTACTTTTATTTTTATATAATCTTTAAAAAATACCAAAAATAGTTTTACAATATAATATTATTTATTTTAATTAATTAGAATTAGTTTTGTATTTATAGTATATATTTTATATTATTTTTAGAAGTAAGATTAGGATTCTTGGGTCGATATTGTGTTATTTCAATTTTAGGATGTCCATGTTCTTTTAAGCCAAATTCAACCAACCTGATCCAATTCCCTTAGCCCATACCCGCCTGACCCATCTTCCTCCCTTCTTTTAATCTCAATCCTCCACTCCCCTAAGATCCAACAATCCACAATTAATTCACACTCCCATACAAATACCTAATGTTACAAATAAAAACCTAATCTCTAAGACTTGAACGCAGCCGCAAGCTGCACAAAAAAAACAGAAAGGGGAGTTCGAGAAAACATGGGAAAACGGAAAAAATAGAGGGGGAAGAGGAATTGAAAATGAAACAGAAAAGAGAAAGAAGGGGAACGAGGAAAAAACAGGGAGGAATTTCTATTGTATAAGGTCTACAACATTTCTCTCTTTCACCAAAATTTCTAAAAAATCAACTTGTTACTTCTATCATACAAAAGAAAACTCCAAAATCTCTTTGCATAATCCTCCATTCACAAGCTCAAAAGTATCAAATTTGAGTCGAATACAGACGTAACAAGGAAATCCAGAAAAGACCCAGACTACTTTAAGAGAGCTTCTTTTCTGATTTTCGATTTTGAAATCATGAAATCTCAGGAGAGTTCTTAGGGGTCACAAAGGCAAAGCTCTGGAGATCAAGAGGAGTAGGAGAAAGAGGGAGGGGTGCAGGAAACCTAAGATCAAGTGGGGTAACTTGACCAAGGACAAAGCTCAGGAGTTAGGGGAGAAGTTGTTGGCTATGAGGGCCTGGATGAGTAGGGGGACGCATCTAGTATGTGGTTCACGACTGCAGATTGCATTAGAGTTGCTGCTAGAGAGGTCTTAGGGGTCACGAAGGGCTCTCCTAGGAATCATAAAGGAGACTGGTGGTGGACTGGAGAGGTTCAAGGTAAAGTGGAAGCTAAGAAAGCTGCTTATTTGAAGCTAGTAGAGAGTACAAACGAGGAGGAAAAAAGACTTATCGGGAGTGTTACAGAAAGGCAAAGAAAGAGGCGAAGTTAGCAGTTATGGTGGCTAAGAACACGACGTTTGCTTATTTGTACGAGGAGATCTAGGGCAAAGGTGGGGACAAGAGGTTTTACCGGTTGACCAAGGTGAGAGAGAGGAAAGCCCGCGACTTAGACCAAGTCAAGTGCATCAAGGAAGAGTATGGAAAAGTGTTGATGGATGAGGCACTCATTAGGAGAAGATGGCAAACATACTTCCATAAACTGTTGAATGAGGAGGGGGATAGACGCATTGTGCTGGGTGGGTTGGAGCACTCCGAAAGTCGGCGGGATTTTGGGTACTGTAGGCGGATTACGGGAGAGGAGGTGGAAGGGGCGATTCATAAGATTTATAGGGGCAGAGCGACGGGGCCAAACGAAATCCCGGTAGAATTCTAGAAGAGCGGGGGGCGGGAAAGTTTGGAGTGGCTCACTAGGTTGTTTAATGTTATTTTTATGACAAAGAAGATGCCCGAAGAATGGAGGTGGAGTACGATGGTTCCTCTTTACAAGAACAAGGGTGATATCCAAAATTATAACAATTATAGGGGTATCAAGTTGTTGAGTCACACTATGAAGGTTTGGGAGAGGGTGGTGAAGGCCAGGGTGAGGAGGTGCGTGTCTATTTTTGAGAATCAGTTTGGATTCATGCCGAGACGTTCGACTACAGAAGCGACTCATCTGGTAAGGCGATTAGTGGAGCAGTACAGGGAAAGGAAGAAGGATTTGCATATGGTGTTTATTTACCTTGAGAAAACATACGATAAAGTTCCGAGGGAGGTCCTGTGGAGGTGTTTGGAGGTTAGCGGTGTTCTGGTAGTGTACATTATGGTGATCAAGGATATGTATGATGATGTTAAGACTCGGTTGAGGAATGTGGGTGGTGACTCAGAGCATTTCCCTGTGGTGCTGGGGTTTCACCAGGGATCGGCTCTTAGCCCATTTTTGTTTGCCTTGGCGATGGATGTCCTGTCGCGTCACATCCAAGGGGAGGTACCTTGGTGCATGCTATTTGCCGATGATATAGTGTTGCTTGACGAGACGTGTAGAGGAGTTAAAGCGAGGTTGGAGGTTTGGAGACAGAACTTGGAGTCTAAAGGGTTCAAACTGAGTAGAACTAAGGCAGAATACATGGAGTGTAAATTCAGTGACGGGACCCATGATGCAGACATAGAGGTTAAGCTTGATGCTCAAGTTATCCCCAAGAAAGCGAGTTTTAAGTATCTCGGGTCTATTATCCAGGGTAACGGGGAGATTAACGAAGATGTCGCGCATCGCATCGGAGCGGGATGGATGAAGTGGAGGCTCACTTCCGGTGTTTTATGTGATAAGAATAGGCCGCTACGACTTAAGGGTAAGTTTTATCGGGTGTTGGTTTGACCGGATATGCTGTATGGGGCTGAGTGTTGGTCAGTAAAAAACTCCTACGTGTAGAAGATGAGAATAGCAGAGATGAAGATGTTGAGATGGATGTGTGGATGTACCAGGAGGGATAGGATTAATAATGAAACTATAGGGGACAGAGTAGGAGTAGCCTCCGTGGAGGACAAGATGTGGGAATCGAGGCTGAGGTGGTTCGGACATGTTAAGAGAAAAAGCATTGATGCTTCTGTTAGGAGGTGTGGGATGTTGGTTACTGGGGAGAGGTGATTAGGCAGGACATGGTGCTGCTTCAGCTCACTGAGGACATGACCCTTGATAAGAGGGTGTGGAAGTCGAGAATTAAGGTAGAAGGTTAGTAGATAGTTTATAGTTGTTCAACGATAGTCTTAGTAGCATGCATGTCCCTTCATATTCTTAGATTTTTATTACGTTATATGGTTTTGTTCGCCTCAGGTATTGTATTCCCTGTTGCTATTATTTGGTACTACTTATTCTTTATCTCTCCCTTTTTATTTTCTCTTCCATCTTTCTTCCTTCCTTGCCTTCCTCTTCATCTTTTTGCTCTTCCTGAGCCGAGGGTCTATTGAAAACAACCTCTCTACCTGCATTAAGTAGGGGTAAGGTCTGTGTACAGACTATCCTCCCCAGACCCCACCTGTTGGGATCAAACTAGGTTTGTTGTTGTTGTAAATCATGGAATTCGATGGAGTTTGATTGAGGTCGTTTTCTTTTTGAGCTTTCCGGTGCCGATTCGAGTTCTCGTCCGCAGTTCCTCACATTTTTGAGTTCAAATCTACCTCAAATTAATTTTCTGATTCATTTGAGGTTTTTTTTGTCATTTCCTTCTACTATGTTTTGCTTAATATCATGATCCCTTTGTTTCATTAGTCTATCCTTGCTCTGCTTGGTTGATTGTTTGAGTTAGCATATTATTGCTCTATTTTTGAGTGCCTTTGGTGATATTTGTTACTCCATTTTTCTGCTGATTATTGTTCTTACGTTGTTTGGTTAATCTGTTTGGAAAGGTGTGATGGCTAGAATGAGTTTTTGATTCTATGTTGCATTACTTCATTAAGAGATAAGGCCTCCAAGTTAATATTTTGATGACAAAAGAATTTAATTAACAAATTAATTAGATTGGTTGGTGGCTCAGATAGTGAACATTTACCGTGGGAGTTAGGCTCGGATAATAGAAATTTGGGTTTAAGAATAAACGTTCATGGGATAATTTATTTCCTGTTATTTATTTAAATTGGTCCGCCAGTAGCATGTTTAGGCCGACCTCACTTGGGTAGGCAATTTTTAGGATGTTTTTGTTTTAGTTCTCGAGGTTAGAGGTTGTCCCTTAGTTAAATTTATCCGAGGAATGCCCCTGAAAAATTTATACATATTTTCAATCGGGATATGCCCCATAGCATATGTATTTGGAGGCCATGACGAACATCGTGGAAGAAGAATAGTATAGGTTATTATAGAATTGTTAATATTTTATTTTTCTTTTCTTCTCTTTTTTATTTAGTTGGGGACAACTTCGAACCTCTTTGTGTTTGTTTTGTTTTGTGTTTTTTGCCTTAATTAGAATATTTTTGAAAGCCTACTAAATTAGGTACACAACCGTACTAGTTACGGGACTCGGGGAACGCCTAATACCTTCTCCCCGAGTCAAATGAACCCCCTTATCTAGAATCGTCAGTGCAAACTGGTTTAGAGCAAATATGTTTTTAAGGAAAAATTGCTTTTAAATGGTGATCTGGAACACCGATATTATATGCCAAGTGGCGACTCCGAAATAATCCCTTTTAAACAAATATTTTGTCACTTTATAATTGAAAAACCCTTTCGAGCTTTACAAATCACTTATTCGTTTAAAGGGGTTAGTGAGGAAAAAAAAGGGTGGGACAACATTGGCGACTCTGCTGGGAATTTGCAGGTTCGAGCTGATACTTTGATCTTGTTGGATTTTTGGAATATTCGATTGAGGTATTTTTGTTCTTTATTTTCTTTGTTTGCTTTTATTTTATATTACTTTATTTTCTGCTAGTAGTTTATGTGTTTACAGTTTTTCGTTTATATGTTACTGCTTTATAACTGTCATCATATGCATTATCCGGTCAATTCTTTCTACAACAAGTCTCGTAGTACGCGTCGCGTACACGAACTATTTGTTAAGTCACCCTTATTTTAGGAGGGGGGACCGTCAGGCGTATGGAGTGAGTGAAAAGCTTGAGCAGCCACCATCGACCATATGCTCCCCCGGATTGCCTTGTTAGTGAACCCCAAACGTAGGTTAGCCTTTAGATCATTTTTATTTGCATCATATCATTATAACCTAGCATGGCCCGGTCCGAGGTACTGTGTCCTTTGTAGGAAGCCTGTCCAAACTGTGTCAAATGGTCCCGCTGGTCCAAAAGGACATCAATCATCCTATGTGCTATTGTTGCATCTTTGAGGGTAGAAAGGTCATTTGGCGGACTGATGTTTGGGAAAGAAAGGTGAAAAATGAAGTAAGAGAGAATATTGAGAGTTTTATCACTTTTTACTTTTTTCTCCGTTTTCTAAAAGTGAAACCACAAAAAAAGATTTTAAACTTTATTATCATTTTTCAAAAAGACAAAAAAAAATAGTTTTTCAAATTAGTTGCATTTTTTCAAAGCTTTCTCCCCCATATTCAATCCTCCCGAACTACGCATACCTGATTCTCGTCTTTCGGGGCGGGATACGTAGGCAGCCCACATAGGGTCCGGTCTTCCTAGTGAGTCTTAGGTTCTTGGCTTCGGGGGTCGTAGCCAAATCTTGCATGTCTGGTCATTTTGTAATATATGGATATTTTCTCAAAGTGGCTTGTTATCTCATGTCTCAGAGCCCTAAGTCCACAACAAGGTGTGCTCTCAGTTTTAAGGTCCGTTCCTGTTGAATTTGCATGTCTAGCCACTTTTGGCCACATCGGTCATTCTTGCAAAATGGGGTCATTTTGGCGAAAGTGGTCCAGTGACCCATCTCTTAGAATCTTGAGTCCTCAACTAGTTGTAATATTACTTTAAGGCCCGACCTTGTTGAATTTGCATCTCTAGTCGGGTTTGGCCATATCGACGATTTTTGTAAAATGGCTCATTTTTGCGAAGTAATTTCTAGATCCATAATTATTGGGAGTTTGAATCCATATAAGCCGTAGTGAGGTATTTCCATGTCTTAGAGATCACCTTTGTTGAATTTGCACTAATAGACACTCTTGGCCACGTAAGCCATTTTGCAAAAATAGCCTAATCATGTCTTGCATGTGTCCAATAGGAGGTGTTGTGGCGTCGCATAGTGTCTTGAGTCACTAACTATATTTAGTCTTATTTTTCTGATACAGGTATGGATCCACTTACCAGAGCTTGATCATGACAGATACCCCCAGGACCATCCCAACTAGGACCGTCGCATTCGGGAGCTTGTTTGAGGATACTTTTTATGTTTTGAGTCTATCATTCATGTTGTCTTTTACCTTCTAGTCTTGTCTAGTAGTATTGAGCTTTTAGATGGGGTCAGAGTCTGTCGTAGTCAAGTTGAGTTTGTTGAGTTTTTTTTGTACTGGTATTTTTGAAAAAAAAGAAAAAAATTATAAATGAAAAAATCCAAATTTTTTTTGTTTTTACTTTATTTTGTCCATTACTTTTCTAGAACTACGCTTGGTTAGATTCATGTGGAACATGATACATAGGCAACCTATATTGGGTTCGATCGAATCATTTTTGAAATTAAAAAAGAAAAAAGGATGAATTGTGGGATGTGAGAAGTGAGAAGTGAGAGAAAAGAAAAGAGCTATAATCAGAAAGAAAAGAGAGGGAAGAAAATTTAAAAACCAAGGAGCAAAAAAAAATGAAGAGGAAAAGGGGTAAGAAGATTGAACTTGGGATGATGCCAATATGACCTTCGTAACTTCGAAGTCATTTAGAACCGATAACTGTGACTAGGTGTATTACACGTAATGTGAGATTATTTTATGACAAATGCCCTAACACTAACGTGATGACTTCATTTTTCTCCTCTTTGTTATCTTCATTATAGCATAAGGGTGGCTGGTTTGTGATTCTTAAACTGGTAACTCTTCCGTACAACACAAAATCGAAAGTCAATAGCAGACGCCAACGGAATTAAGTTGGTTGATATTGGTGCCCAAAAGCAATTAGTTAAACAAGACACTGGGTAGGTTGAAGAGGTAAGGATGTTACGACAACAGATGGTGGACATGTATCAGGTTTGGATGACTAGGAAGGCACTATCCCCGTCACCACCTAGCGTTCTAGATGCTACCTTCATCCAAGCTCTAGTCATAGTTTCAGATGATCTACCATATTATCCAGCTTTTCCCGCTTATCATAGCTTTCCTAACCTCCCTAATAGCTCCATTGTTCGTCCTCCAACTACATTTTCCAAAAATAGCCCTCCTGTCATATCCACTATCCTCATTATCACAACTTCTCAATAACCTTTATTTCATAAATCCAACAATGAACACCAGTCCAAACCTCATGATGCCCAATACTACTTCTCAGAGGTTGCCCACAAGGTCCCAGACTCATAAAATCATAGGCCTAGGAATGAGCCTCATGTTGAAAATGAAAAGTTCACAGGAAAAGAAGAGCGGAATGAGATATCCTAAAAGCTGAAAGGTATAGAACAACCCTTAAAGAACATGCAAGGGATGGGAAATCAGATTAACATGTCTTACAATGACTTGTGTATGTTTCCTAATATCCATATGCCCGCGGGGTTAAATTGCCAAGGTTTAACTTGTATGATGGGCGTGGATAACCAGTGGCCCATCTGAGGGGTTATTGTAGTGAAATGAGAAGTGTTTGCGGGAAAGATGAGTTGTTGATGGCATATTTCAGTGAGAGCTTGAGTGGGGCAGCCTTGGAATGGTATACTCGTCAAGATGTCAATAAATGGCATCCATGGGACGACATGGCTCAAGATTTTGTTCGACACTTTCAGTACAATATAGATATTATCCCAGACCGTTCCTCTCTATCTAGGATGGAAAAGATACCCGAGGAAAGTTTTAGGGAGTATGGCTAAGATGGAGGGAAGAAGCTCCTCGGGTCAGTCCCCCGATTGATGAAGAAGAAATGGTTAAGCTTTTCCTACAAGCTCAAGGACCCCACCTACTTCAGTCATCTGATCCCAGCTTTAGGTAAGCCTTTCAATGATGTGGTAAAAATGGGGGAGATGGTAGAAGAAGGAATCAAGTCAGGCTAAATCATGAGTTATTCTGCATTGAAAGGTACTACAGAAGACATTCAGAACATCTTAGTAAGTTTGGGGGGAAGAAAGAGAAATAGAAAAGATGTTGTTGAGCCTCGCCAGCGACAAGATCTAGTAGACATTCCTGCTCAACACTTTCAGCCTCAATATCGACCCCATGAATATCCTCGTACTATGGATAATCCTCCCTAATGGTTCTTCTCTCCACAAAATCCCCAAAGTCATACCTCACATTCCCATTACTCTATCCACAATGCACCGCCATATGCTCCACATCCATAGGACCCGCAATAGCCTGCACCACCTCTACAAATGTCTTACCCACCTCTACAAGCATATCAACCACCTACCTACAAGAGGTTCCAACCGAGTGCGGAGTACAAAATTAAAAGGAAACAACAAAAGGAAAAGTCTTTCACTCCTATTGGAGATTCATATGCCAGTTGATTCTAAAAGTTGAGTCAATTGGACATGTTGAAGCCGATTTAGATAAAAATGCTGAACCCCCTTCCAAAGTATTTTGATTATTCTCAAAGGTGAGCATATTGCTCTCATGCCCCGGGGCACAACATAGAATGATGTTGGAATCTGAAAAGAGAAGTCCAGAAGCTTGTTGATGCAGGTGATATTATCGTGCAAAATCCAGATACAACAGATACTAGCCAAAGTCCATTGCTTGTTCATAATGAGACGCATATGGTGGGCATGATTTGTGTTGAAAAGGAATACGAGAACTAATATGAGTTCGTTGGAGGGACACTTGCCGCAAAGTTTTCAGTGCTATCAGTATCGGTTCCAGAAGTTGATCTTAAGAACGAGTCGGCAAAAGGGACCCAAAAGCTATTTGCTAAGGTCAATATGATGAAGACTTGTAATGTCGATGTGCGGATCAGTGGCTAAGATGTCAAGCTTGGTAATTGGAAAGACACTCCTTTCTTGACTAGCCAGGGAGGAGTTTTTTGGTTTAGTTTGTTGTCATTTCTGTTGTCCGGGTTATTTCAGGGTTATAATCCGGATATTGTGTTGTGGCTCAAACCCTTCTTCCTTTTATTTTGCCTAGTTTGTTTAGTCGTAATAACTCGTCTAGTGTTATCTAGGATTGTTCCAGGGTTGTAACCCAATTTTATTTGCTTGTTTTGTTGTTCAAACCATTTCACCGCCTGTCTAATGCAATCTCATGTTTTCTGTTATTTCTAATCAGTTTTTGTTTAGTTCTCTTTTCCTTTTACAGTTCTTTTCATGATGACTCTAGTGACATGACATGCACGCATAATTCTCAGCCTGGTATTGAAAGTTAGTCTAATCATTATGCAATGAAATAAGTTTTGAAGATGATAGAGACATTTGAGGGAAACCAGTAAAGATTTGGATATTTTGAGATCATTTAAATCCCGAATTATGTGAAACTGGGGCGGATAGTTTGGGAAGTTAAGAGGGCTACAAGATTTGTTACAAGAGCGTGCGTCTCAGGCAATTTGAAGTGAGTAATTTTGAGTTCAAATGCACCTCAATTTACAAGATAAAGCCAAGAGAGTTTGATCCAAATTGACGGAGGACATCCATTGGGAAGAGGGAATCACCCAACAAGAGTTCTTTACTTGATAAGGCACTAAATAACAATGGAAGACATATATGTGATATCAATGCCGATGCTGCAAAATAAATGCTATGCATGATCTTCAATTTTAAACCTCAAGTTGCATGTGTTGTACTTGGCATTTTCAGAGATTGGGAGGCCCTCTTTCAGCTACCCAAACACTTTATACCATTCGGTACCCCTTTTGAGCCTATGTTAATTTCTTTGACCTCCCATCTTTTGGAATCAAGTTAGAGTCACTAAAAAAAATCAATGTCCCGATAAGGTTTGTTTTAGAAGTTCATCCAGAAAGAAAATAGAGAAAAAAAGAGAAGAAAAGGAAAAGAGATAATGAAAAAAAAATAGAAAAAAAGAAAAAAGAAAAAAAAGAGAAAAAGAAGAGGAAAAAAGAGAAGGAAAAGAAAAATAACAACAACAAAAAGTATTCGTTTGAACTACGTTCGACCCGTTTCTTGTTTCAGCAAGATATGTAGGCAGCCTTACTTTAGGGTTCGGTCACACCAAGTCAAAATTCTAAAATTCCTCACTTCAAAAGAAACTGGGGCAGAAGTTTTGTTTTATATAAAAGATGATTCAAAAAGTTGTAAAGTTATACCCCATTTTGTCTTAGTTTTAGTTTGAATTTGAGCCTTCATGCCTTTATTTCTTTTTAAGCTTGTCTGAAAGCCACATTATAGTCCAAAAAAAATTCTCCCAGATAATCTTTGAGAGTGTCGAGTTAGATATGCCAGGAACATATGATACTATTACCATGGTTAATGCCTTGTCATTTGCAGAATCATAGGAAATAAGAAGAAAAGAACAAAATGAGAGTTTTATTGGTGAAAACCTTCATAGGCACCATAAGGCGACGATGAGTTGAGAGAAAGAACAAAATGAGAGAGGCTTGATGGTGAAAACCCATCGGGCACTATAAGACGAATAAGGATCGTGAATCAGAGAGGATAATCAGAGAATTGAAGCCCAGTTTCATGACTTAGAGGTACAACAAGAATTGAACATTAGGCTTGCTTGACAGATTAGACTACTTAATCCAAATTGCATGTCATGGTCATTAGAGTTGGTATCCACAACTGATAAGTTTTTACTTTGTAATTTTCTTGTTAGATATCATCTCTTTCTATTGTCCCTTTACTATGTTCCTCTTGATTTGTTTAAGTCCTCTTTTTGAGGCTGTTTTGTCAAAACAAATGAGAAATGACTTTAAAATTTGCTACCAGCTTTCCGATTGCACAAAGCGGAGTTTGGCTAGTACATCAAAGTGGCATAAGTCAGGAAAGAGCAGTTTGCGCACTGAGTTGGCGACAATTGACGTGCTTTGCGATTCATGTGAAATGCAAAGGTTCAGTAAATATCAATTCATGATCACAATGCAAAAAATAGATGGATTTGGGTTTGAACAGATCAAAGGTGATTTCTTTGATAAGAGTTTACAGAAAAATGGTTAGTTAATAACAACGAAGGTCATCCAAGTTGAAATCAGAGTTATCATGGCAAGTGTAGGAGCAATCGCCCTCAAGGTCAAGGCCACAAACCAACCAGCCGCCTGAAGAACAAGGTTTGCAAGCTCAAGTCTACTCAGATTTCAAGTTTATTTCAAGTGCAAGAAGCAGGATGCCTGCCTAAAGAACATGGTTAGCTTCTAGTTTTCTTCAAGTTCAAGTCAACAGGATACCCACCTGAAGAATAGGGTGCATTTTTAGTTTCATGTTGAAGGATCAAGTGGAGATTTAAGGAAGATTCAAGACAAGAAGTAGAAAGGATATTGTATTTTACTTTTATTTTTGCTGTAATTTTTGCTTTTATTTTTTATGTAAATGGCAGGGACCATGGACCGGAGCCTCAAACGGTACCTCACTCGGCTATTTCATCCTCTCCAAATACTCCATCACTTCATTTACCTCTTAACTACACGTGATATGATTTCTTTATAGCCAAGGATATGTAGGCAAGTCAGATACCGGGGCTCGGTCCCGCTCTTTTTATCTATCTTTATTTTCTTTGAATAAGTGTCAGGTCAGAAATCAATTACGTTGTTTACTTGATTCTTTGCTAAAAAATACTTCTTGTTTTCAAGCAAATAGGGGCAGTTGTAAGCACATAATTTTTGACCCATCACGTCTTCAAGCTATGTTAATAGTTTCACATATTTTATATATTTATTTGAGTTATTTTAATTTTTCTAGGAAAAAAATTATTATTTTTATTGTTATTTTATTATTTTTAAAAAAAAATAAAAAATACAAAATAGTCTTAAGTCTATTTAGTTTAAAGTTAATTAGTATGTAGTAATACTATTTTCACCTATTTTTATCTATTTTTATTTAGTATGATCTTTTTTTCTAAAAAAACACAAAAAAAATATTTTCATTAATGTTTTTGTAGTCATACTATTTTACTAGGTTTTTATTTTTTCTCTACTATTATTTTTATATAATCTTAAAAAAATACCAAAAATAGTTTCACAATATAATATTGTTTATTTTAATTAATTAGAATTAGTTTTGTATTTTATAGTATAGATGTTATATTTGTCACGACCTCAACTCCACTAGTCGTGATGGAACCTAACCCAACTTGCTAGGTAAGCCAACTATTCACTATCCAATTCCAATGATATTAATAAGACAAATAAACGATAGTAATTTACTGAATTTTATACATTTCCCAAGGACTAGTAGTACAAATCATGAGCTTTTAGGAATAGAGTTTACAAAGCTGAAATAAAATAAATACATCGACTGTTTGAAGAGTACATAAACAGAGTTTTATAAATCTAAAGCTATCACGAACAAGGGGAAGCTAAAACCGGGACACATGTACATCTTCCATCCAGCTCCCATCGAACACAGCAACGTCATCAGCCAACATCTGCACGCAAGGTGCAGAAGTGTAGTATGAGTGCAACCGACCCTATGTAATCAGTAAGTAATAGGCCTAACCTTAGGTTGAAGGCAGTGACGAGCTAACACAAGGTCGGGTTCAATACCAAAATCCCACAACAGTTCATAACAACATAAATACAAGTATAAAATAGGTATATCAGAAGTAAAAATGCTTAGCTCATTCGCAGTTCCAGAAAACGGTCATGCTTTTCAAGTATCTTAGTGAAAACCCAAATCTTTTATCGAAAAGGCCAAAAATACGAGTAAGTTTGAAAACTGTAATTTTTTCAAATATCCTTTCCACAATAAATAAGATGTTTCATTTTCTTTCCAGGTAACAAGTGTAAAATACCTCTCTATGCCCACATATCAATGTGTGTAAAAAACGTCATGAATGACATGATACCCTATAGCATGAGGAAAAATGCATCTCTACGCCTGTATGTCATGTGTGCATGAAAATTCCATGTATCTCAGAGATGAATCATGTACTCACACTCTGAGAGTACTCGATCTCATTGTCTCACTCTTTTCACTCATCATGCTCAACCACTCGGTATTGTATATGGCCCATACGGCCCAGGGAAGATCCATCCCAGAATATATACATTACTGACCATCAGTCACTCAGTACCGAGGAAGGCCAATCTAGCCCCATGGAGAAGATCCATCTCCAGGTATATAAATGCTTCGGACAAGATCCATGTCCAGGGAAGATACATCCCTCAATATAATCAATCACGCTCACTAGGGGTGTACAGACTCCAGAGGGGATCCTACAGCCCAAGCGCTATAATCAGCACAGAAAACTCATGTGTTGCACAGATTCTCACATGCTATAATATCAATATCTGGATCCGCACGGACAACTCATGTTCTATCGTATCAATATCCTCACAAACAGGCCCTGACCTCGCTTAGTCATCAATCTCTCCAGTCTCACTCACGGGATCACAATGTCATGAAACGAGCTCGACAACAATGATATGTTGTATCAATAAATAACAACCGAGACTGCGATATGATATAAATGCATGAATATGACTGAGTACGAAATATCAATGAAATAAGTGAAATGACAGCAAGAAATGACCATTATGGGTCCCCACAATATCGGCATAAAGCCTAAACATGATATCTAGCATGATTGACAACTCATTTACTTTATCGCATGGTGAAAACACGGATATTAACAAAATAGGACTACTATATAGTGCTATAGAAACAACAGAGTCCCAATTCACTTGGTGCACGCCCACACGCCCGTCACCTAGCATGTGCGCCACCTCAATACCAATCACATAACACGTATTTCGGGGTCATACCCTCAGCACTAAGTTTAGAAGAGTTACATACCTTGAAGAAGCCAAATCCAATACCCAGCAAGCCAAAAGATTCTCAAATAATGCCATCCCTCACGTACCGACCTCCGAACGACTCAAAACTAGCCAAAAGCAGCTCAAATAAATCAAATAATGCCAAAGGAAACAAAATCAATCGATAAAGGTCGAATCTTTAATAAAAATTCCAAAATCGACCAAAAATTCAAATAGGTCCCGCGCCTTGGAACCCAACAAAATTCACAAAATCTGATAACCCATTCAGTTACGAGTCCAGCCATACTAGTTTCACTCAAATCCGACTCCAAATCGATGTTCAAAATTTAAAAATTCACTTTATAATTTTAGACAAACCCCCCCAAATTTCACTTTGAAATCATCAATCAAACGCCAAAAACGAAGATGGATTCATGAAATATAATCAAAATTGAGTATAGAACACTTATCCCAATCTATATGGTCAAAAGTTGCCTCCAAAATTGTTACGACCCAAAATCAATCAAGGTCGTGATGGCGCCGGACACCACAGTCAGGCAAGCCAACACTCCATGGTTAATTAAATTCCTATTTTAGCATTTTGAAAATCGTTACTTTTTATTTCATTATATAAAGATCAAATAAAGTTACCGAGTAAACAATGTGTTTTAAATAATTCAATTGACAAATACATCCCAAAGTCATCCCAGAACCCGGTATCACAAGTGCATGAGCAATTTCTAAGAAAAATCAAATGAAATACAATAATTGTCCATAATACAAATGGGACAGTAAAGAAAGAACAACTCAATACTCTGAAGGAGACTCTGCTGGCTACGGGTCGTCTCGAGAGGTGCAGCTCACCCAAGTCCCCATATCAACCATGCCACGGCGCCAAGTGGGGCCACTAAATATACATGTACTTGTGCAACAAAATGAACAACAAGTGTAGTATGAGTACGAAAACAACGTGTACTCTGTAAGTATCTCTCCTAACCTCGAAGAGGTAGTGACGAGAGGTCGACTTTGACACTTTCTAGAGGTCAAATTAATATAATCAAGTGTGATGTCAAACATGGATGTTACTATCAAATAACATATAACAGCAGGAAAAGACAACTTCTTCCATAAATTATAAATCCCAGTTTCTGTCATCTCAGTTCACCACTCATATCTTAAGACAATTAAACAATTCAAATCACAGATGGTATCCAGCAAATATCATGCGCAGGAAATGCCGAGGGTCGAACGGCCCGAACCAACATAAATGTAAACTGTGCACTGCCGAAGGGTCGAACAGCGCGAACCATAGATGCATCTATTAACCTGCCGTGGCCTACGACCCGCTCCCATGATAGTAGTGGAGGAAATCACCCTGCTCATGGAATATAAATTGCCAAGCGGTCACACATAATCATACACATTCAAACAGTCCACCCCGACTACATCGGGAAAACAAGTACCCAAGAAAATAACAGTTTCTCTTTTAAAGGTCACGAAAATAGTATTTAAATCTTTTTTTCAGAAATTCATTTACCAAGTTTGATAAGGTTTAAACACTTTAATTTCATCAATAAGGTTACAAGTACGGCAAATAAAACATGCTTTTGGGGCCTAGAGTACCCGGGCATAAGCATAATAGTCGCTACGCACGGACTCTCATCACCTCGTGTGTACGTAGCCCCCACAAATAGTAGCACATATTTAATTATTTCACCTATGGGGACAATTCCCTCTTACAAGGTTAGAAATGAGACTTACCTCGCTCCGAAGATTCATAACCGGCCTCCAAGCCCTTCCGACGACTCACATTGATGCTCAACGCCCCAAAACTATCCAAATAACGGGAAAACCAATGAAAATACACTCTAATACTTATAACAATTCAATTTATATAAATTCCCAACTCCGCTCGGAAAGTCGATAAAATCACCCTCGGGCCCACGTGCTCGGATTCCGAAATTTTTTGAAGATAAAGATTACCCGTAATTTTACGAACTCAAATATATAATTCTCTTTCAATTTCATGCCCAAATTCGCGGTCAAAGTTCCAAAAATACAAATTCTACGTCTTCCCACATAAACCCAAATTTCTATAAATATTCTTCTCTAATCCATGCATAATCCAAGTATTTAACTCAAGATGGGAAGAAATCACTTACCTTATGGAAGATGCTGAAAATACCACTTCAAAATCGCTCCAAAATCGTCTTCCATCGAAGAAATGAAATGCAAATAAGCCAAGACATCAGTTTTAAAATAAACACTGAAATGCACTTCAACCCAGACTTATGAAATTTCTTCTAACATACTAACTTCTACAATATGCGTCGAAATGCTCCCGGGTCATCCAAAACCCGCTCCGAACATACGCCCAAGTCTGAAATCATCATATGAACCTGCGAGAACCTTCAAATCCTGATTCCGAGGTCGTTTACTCAAAAATTCAATCTCAGTCAATTCTTCCAACTTAAGGCTTTCGAAATGAGAATTTTCTTTCCAATTCGACTCCGAACTTCCCGAAATTCAGTTTCGACCACGCCTACAAGTTATAATACCTGAAATGAAGCTGCTCATGGCCTTAAACCGCCAAACCACGCGCTAGAGCTCAAAACGACCGGTCAGGTCGTTACAAAAATATTGTCCAAATCCGAGCTCCCCAACTCAAAATATGACCAAATGAACAAACCTTCGATATTAAGTATTTTTGCCCAGCTATTCTACCTCGTTTTGCGTAACAAATGATCTTGAAACTTGCTTTTGATGCCTCCAATGGATTCCTTGTGAAATTTCAGTGAGGTTAGGCTTTTCAATCGCTCCATTTGACCTTATCATGAAGGAGATATGTTGGTTTCAATATTTGGAAATAGTGCAGATTTTTAAATACGACGTTAGTGGCAATTTCATAATTAATCTGAAAAATCTAACAACCCAATTCTTAGTAAAATGACCATAAAATCCTCATATGATGTCCAAATTTGACGATTCTTTTCGTTACGTATCCGTAATTATGATACAGATCTAATGCTTTAACCGAAACAGAAATTGGAGCTCATTTTTTCAATGTGGCACTATTTATGCTTGAAGAAACTACGTGAAACATAAGAAAAACGAGCGCAACACAACCCAAACCTATCCGAAACTCATCTGAGCCCCTCGGGACCCTGTACGAACATACCATCAAGTCCCATAACATAACACAGACTTACTTGAGGCCTTAAATCACATATAACAACATCGAAATGATGAAACGCACCTCAAATCAAACTTTCGACTTCTAAAAACTCATGCCGAAACATATTAAATCAAATCGGAGTGAACTAAAATTTTGCACACAAGTCCTAATACATCATACAGAGCTACTCGTACCCCCAAACTACTGAGTCAAGTGCAAATACTCAAAACAACAGATTGGGTCGTTACATTCTCCCCCACTTAAAAATATGTTTGTCCTCGAACGTGCCAAAAGTTGTTCCTATGCCGGCAAACCGCCGTGTAACATAACCATGCACATACCCGGGGGTGATACCACGTCACCCTATTCCATATATGCCCGTCAACACAACATACAGATGATCACTACTTCAACCTTAGCCCGTAAACCTTGCAATCCAATTTTCCAACATTCGGAATTTCCTATAATACCGAAATCTCGCATCTATACACTGTATGAGTCTGAACAAGATGTACCGAGGCATAACCATAACCCAAGACACAATCACATGATATACCACATCAAATAGCCATAGCAAAATTTTCGATCACCGTAGTTGGTCATAACAACCCAATTTCGGTAATAGACCTCATATCCAACAAAACCTCATTCTAAAACCTTCGTACACTAATGATGATGAAAGAAACACACGAAAACTCATAACCATTCATCAGATCAACCAGTCATGGAGCTCCCTCTCCTTTGACAAGAACTATAGCAAATTTCTAAGCCGACTTTCGATATTATCCTTCCAATCATGCTGCAATCAAATCTGATAACACCCATCCTAGATCCGATCACTTCATCTTATCAAAAACCAACTACTCTGATGACACGCAACACCAATACTACCCAGATCCACAAATCGTGCAATCCATGCACCAATAAGCAACAATCCAAATTTACACAATAACGAAAATGACTCAAACAAGAGAACCGCCCCGCAAGCTCAACTGGTACCACCACAACGCATTGCTAAGAACCCAACACTCACTGTAGAACCAAAACACACGATTCTAACACAAGGTATCATACCTCAACATAACTCTGCTGCTATGCGTGAAGCCATCCCAACACTAGTCCGTATGAAATATCTCAGCCACTATATGCAAAATCGATAACCACGCGCAATTCGACATCAAGTATCCCCAAGTGAATGACCATAACCACGGAGGAACCAATAACAAAATACCACAGACCAGAAAGAACATCACTCAAGGTGCAATCAGTAGTGCATCAACCAAATACCCATCTCGCTCAGATTCCGCTATAAGGCCCCAACAGAACTGCACTATGTGTGTATATAACCAACAAATCACAACCCCTGTAACATAGAAGAGTAACTCACAGAACATATTAGAACATGAATAAGCTCAGCACCAACCGAATGGTACAACAGTAACAATTCGGAATCAACCAATCCGACCCGGTGTAGAATACACATCCTCATTGGCCTACCAACGGGCCTCGAATCAACTCTGGCCATCCACAAATAGATAAACAACTATATGAAGGTAAACAATGACTGAATCATAGCACTTACTATCAATTGGCTAGATCTGGCCACAACTTCACAGTCCACAACCATGAAACAATCTGCTCTTGAGAACTCCCAGTCTCCAAATCCATAGAACACACGGATCCCATATTTGATCCCAACTCCACTGCCCGAATGTCTAAGATATCTCTCATACACGATCATACCACGATGAATACTTCTATAATTCTTCTGTTCCACATAGCAAAATCTGAATATTAACAGTCGATCAACCAGGCGAGCACCGCAATACGAATGAAGCATCCCTAAGTCAAAACACAATGCGCCTTCTGAAATGCGCACCCTTCTCAAGAAATACCAAGTAGTAATTTCATTCATCTAGAGATCTGAAACCGTCCATGTTGCCTAAGAATTCATGACCTTCTCTTCAAAACTGAACCGTGACCTTGCACATGCAAATCTCAATCCCACATGACATCGCATTTATCTGCCATCATATGAAAAGCACGAGAATCTCATAATCATTCTGAGTCACAAGTAGAATACATATCAGATTATTTAGAAACCTTCCATTTGATCCCATCCAGTAGGAAATCACAATACTCAACATGCTCCTCTCACCAGTAGGAAATATCCACCTCGAACCGTGATAGAAATCATCGAGAACTCTTTGGAAATCCATTTGCACATAGACAAACCATCTAAACTGAATCTCTCTAACTCCATCAAGCCATGCGGGTCGCCAAAATCCAAGAGCATTTCCATGAATCAAATGTAGGGACTCACCACATCATAGATATCCAAAGAACCGATCATACCCATTACTGTGCTGATCCAACCTACTACCAAGCTGTCCTATTTCTCCGAGTTCCTTCCAAATTACCCTCAAGGTGACACTTCTCCTTACGAGAACACCACGATCCTTAACCATAACTCACCCCATGAGATCCTAGAATAAAATCACACCACCTTAAAGCCCATAAACCGCTGAATTCTCTCTTAAGCACCCCAAAGCACCACAACCGATACACCCACTCTAAAGAGACCTTATGTGAACCTAAAATTGTTTTCGTCACCTTCATGATACTGAAATGTATAATCTTTAATGATATATAAATACCACAAGTCTCGACACCATGCAATGTAAATCTCAGATTCTAGCGATATACAAATCCTAAAAATTCCCAATTGCTACATATAACTCCTGAATCCATTAGAACATTCTTGAGAGCCATTCACTCTGCTCAAGTCTCAATTGCACCACCCAAATGGGCCGAACGACCTATGCCACATTATCTCGATGACACCCAAAGAAGTAACCCATACCTCTAAGCAACCGAGCAAATTCCTACCCTATGCACACTACATCCTTCACGAATAATAACTCAATCAATCCATGATTCCCATATACCCATAAAGTGTAATTCATCATGCATCCAGAATATTCCTTGCTTACGTCATCCTGAAAACCAGCTTCTGCAAGTCATAACCGATCCACAAGTATGCCTCAGACCGAAACCAATATAACACATAACCGTGCAATCAACTCGTTGATAGAAGATTCCCCCACTTGGCTCAAAGCCATGGAATAAAACATCTGATAACTTACAAAAACCATACCCCATTAATGCCATAATACCGCAGTGAGATTCAACTAAATTTTCCATAATCTCATGTAACACAAACCATCTAATACCTCAAATCATCTGCGAATCTCGCATTCATCCTCATGACGGTCAGGTCAACTATTACAACCGATCCAAACTCAAATCACACAAATATAACCCACTGATAGAAAATAAAGCCTCCACACAACATCATAAAAATCACAAATCTGTAGATTACCTCGCAGGTTATAACCCACCTGCTTAGCCTCAAACTGACATCTCTTTATACCCTTTCACAACCACAACTACTACACAATCACTTAATCTTCCTAAGTCTGAACCCATCAATAAGACATGAAAATCTACTTCGTTCCACAATTAGACAATCATGAAAAATCTTCCAATACACTTATAAATCGTGACTATACGTCACATCAAGATAGAAATCAAGCATCTAATAGTCCTTTCTACATCTCAAGCAAAACTATTCTCATTTAATTCAAACAATCTGAATACATCTCGCAGTCACATCATACTCATCACGTATCCATCCAATCACAAATTCCACTAATAGGGACACAAATGGACATATAAGTCCCAAAATCACGTGATCACACAATCTAAATCTCCGTGCTCAAGCTACAGTCAAAAACCCAGCCTCCAGCCCTCTAGACTGGCCCATCGTCAGCATGCCAAAATCACATCTCGTACCTCAACCATGGAATCACAAGTCGTCGATGCACAGCTGATACCGAGCGCTCATGTGCCCATATGAATGCGTGGAAGGTATTTCAGAGAGTTATGCTTCAAGTTGAATCAATGCCACACGATAAGGAAAGAAAGATGGGAAGTATATCCTAAATGTCCTGTAGCCTCTCGAATATAGGTATGGACGTCATCATACCGATCCACAATACTCTACTAGACATGTTCTCATGACTTGTAGAACCTATGAACCTAGAGCTCTAATACCAACTTGTCACGACCCCAAATCCACTAGTCGTGATGGCACCTAACCCAACCCGCTAGGTAAGCCAACTAGTAACTATCCAATTCAAATTATATTAACAAGACAAATAAATGATAGTAATTTACTGAATTTTATATATTTTTCAAGGACTGGTAGTACAAATCATGAGCTTCTAGGAATAGAGTTTACAAAGCTGAAATAAAATAAATACATCCTCTGTTTGAAGAGTACATAAACAGAGTTTTATAGATATAAAGCTACCACGAACAAGGGGAAGCTACAACCGGGACGAAGGTACATCTTTCATCCAGCTCCCATTGAACACAACAACATCAACAATCAATATTTGCACGCAAGGTGCAGAAGTGTAGTATGAGTACAACCGACCCCATGTAGTTAGTAAGTAACACACCTAATGTTGATACCCAATTTTCCCTCATATTTTATATATATATATATATATATATATATATACAAATTTTTAGCTTATTACATATGCATCATCATTTAGCTTATAAGCATATACAAATTCATATATTTCCATAACTTTTAAAGGCTTTAAATCGAATACAAATTTTTAGCTTATTACATATGCATCATCATTTAGCTTATAAGCATATACAAATTTTTTTCATATATTTCCATAACTTTTAAAGGCTTTAAATCGATATATTTTTGTATTTTATTATATAAATATCCAGTAATTATCCTTCAAATTATTTTAGTGATGATTTAATCATCTAAACTTATCATTATATA